>VYZP01061247.1:1077-13050 GCA_013400635.1 Hypocryptadius cinnamomeus | reverse complement strand
TAAGAACATGGAGTCTGAGTCAAGAACAGAGACTTGCAAAATCAGAATGACAAAATTTCATATATTCACAACACCATTCCCTAGGCTTTGAATTACTGCACTGTACGAAGTACAATGGTGAGAACACCAGCCCTGAGAGTTAACTGCTGCTTACAGTGTTGGTATGGTTGTACCTTGTCTTTACCTCTGGCATGTGGGGATAATTCCACTGTAGGGTATGGATACAAATTAGTTTTCATGAGCCACTTATGTTCTAGTAATAGTATTAGTTTTAGTTCTATTTCTCTTTTTTAGTAATAGTATTTTATCCTGTTATTGAAAAAAAATGTAAATAATCTTACTCTGCAGGAAATATGCCCAAGGCAGTACATAGTGCAGCAAGAAAAAGGCAAAATGTTGAATAAATGTTTTGTAAAGGAATTCTGTTCACCCATGGCTGGTCTGGTGAGCATCCTGTGAAAAATAGTCAGAGGACTTAATGCAATGCAGTATCATATATACATATATATGTGTGTGTGTAGAAAGATAGGGAAAAGCAATGGAAGTATTTTTGCCTATGCCTATTTACTGCAGAAATGTAGGCACATATTGCTTCAAAGAGAAAATAGAATATATATATTTTTAAGCAATATTAATGTTGTTTACATTTGTCTCTAAAATTGTGTTAAACTTGTAACAGAAGTCAACTGCAGATTTATTTTGTTGTGAAAATAAAACATGAACCAATTGTTCAACTTCTGGTAGGGTTTGAATTTGAATTTGAATTTCCATTAATTTCCAACTGATTCTAGGACAGATGCTTCCGATAACAGTGAAGTGAATACTACATTAACTGCTAAGGCAGTTAATGTGCTCTTAGCAGACAAGCAGTGTTCAGAACTTTCCCACTGCTTTACCTTGCCATGCCTGCGTGCTGGCTCGCAACATTCATTAGCAATCTGTGTTAGAAACAGGGCTCTTTTTTGGCTGTAAGAGATCTGAGCTGTTATTCCTATGGTTTCTCTTCTGCTCAGGAATCATTTCAAGCCTAAATTTAGCATGCTTTTTTTTTTTTTAAATCTCATTATAGTGTAACATTCAAACTGATAACACTAACCAAGAGCATGTCTGATTTTAGAGCTGTAGTCTTTACAATGTTTGTCCTGGAAGAAAGCTTCTGTTGCTCTTTGCATTACTGATTTTTGTTTTTCTCTTGGGGCTGGAACATAAAGTTCATGATGTGGTAAGGCTCGGGAACACCTTAGTCCTTTCTATTTTTGAGAAATAAACATTTTTAGATCGAAAAGTGTTGTTTTTATTTACACTGCTAATAACTCATCTAGAAATTTTAGTTTTATCTTGTAGTTTCAATTTAAATTAACAGACATTTGTTAATGTTTGTTTGAACTTTTGAGGGAGTTATTTTTAGTGAGTAAAATAAATTGTAAAATATTATAATCTTAGATACAACAATGCATTTTCTCTTAATGAATATGTATTTTAAGTATTTTTTCTTGCTTTTCATAGACTGTCTTTCCCTAATGCAGATTGTATTTCATATAGTCTCTTAAAAGAGAAATTAAAAGTGAATTTTTATGTATTGTAATCTATAGGATCTATTTCTTTGTTAGCAAGTGAAGGAGTTACCCAAATAAATCAGTGATTGATATGAATATCTCCTGTTAGGCAACTGTGCATATCTTGACAAGACCACCAGTTTTCTAGCCAGGTTATCCTTACAACCCTTGATCAGATGACTGCTCTGGTGCTTTTCTTGGCTTAAGAAAATATGGCTGTATGAAAAAAAGAAAAAACAGTAATCCTTTTCAGGGCCTGTTATGAGTAAAGAAGCATGAATTTTATTGCTTAATTAAATTTGGAATTCTTGTCAGTAAGTACCTGGTCTGCTTTGATTTGTATGATAAAATGGAGGGATTCAAAGTGTGCTTCCATTGCTGGTGCATTGCTTGAACAACCAGTGGTTTGTTGTTTTTTTTTTTTGTAAAGTCATGGCAAAAATAGTTTGTCTAATCTCATCCCATGGATACAAACAAAATGAATGATACCTTTGTCTGTTCTGCTGCTTATGCTCAGAATTAGCTTTCTGTTGGAATTTCCTGGTTCCTGAATTCAGTTTTAGGTGGAGCTCTTGATATCAAATGGGTTTATCTTTAAAAGTACCAGGGTGTGGTGTGTCCAAAACTAATGCAGGTCTGCCGTCAACAGCAGTAGTGTAGATGCCTTGCAAGACAGATGTTCCAGGTTGGTGTGAAATGTGGAGTATTTCAAAGGCAGCAGCACACTGCCCAGCTAAGTGGATAAGAACATGGAATTGTCCATTAGGTCAATACTTGCTGGGGCTTGCAGGGGTTGGCTGGAAAAGGGAGATTTGGGCAGATGCATCTCCAAGGATCTGGCAAAAGCCTCATGGAACTGGTAAGTGGAAGTGTGTAGAACCTTACCTTAGGTGGTAATGTTCAGTTAAAAAACAGATTGGCAGTGAAAAGTATGGGGATTGGGTGTGTGGACCCACAGAGGCAAAGGTGCAAAAGGTAGAGAGCATTTAGAGCAGCACATTAAGAGAAGATATTTATCTTGCTCTTGCCTTAGCATTACTCTCTGCCCCCTCAGGACCTTTCTTAGGGCTTTGCTCCAGTGCCTCCAGTGTCCTGATATTATGTCTATAGGTTTTTCTCCTATTAAAATGCTGTCCCTTCATCTTCCCTCAGTGTGCTGGAATGTTTCTTATCTATGATATTTTCTACTTTTCTACTGTTGTCACTAATGTCTGTTTGGTCTAGTACCACAACAGCTAAGCACCTGTAGCTTATGGCCACAAACCCTGTAATCACAAAAGGGTAGTTTTATTCTACACAGCAGCTGGCTGGAATTGATGTGTCTCTGTTTCTTACCTGTCAGGAGCATTTTTTTCTCCCCCATTTTAGTGCTGAGAATCTGAGATTCCCATGCATACCCTTGTCATGGAATTCTGTGAAGGAGCAGTTTCTGGTTCTGGGTGTCCACAGACCTTAACTACACTAAAAGTTCACAACAGAGTAAGTCAAGTTAGAAAACTGCACATCACAGATCTAAGTCTGCACTAGATTCAGAGTTTTGCGTAATCCCATCCTTACCTTTTCCTTCTGATTTTTTTTTTTATTTTAACAGTCCAGGAAAAATGACATTTTAAGAGTTTAAAATTCAATAAATAGGTTGTTAATGCATAGCTTCCTGTTAATCAGTTGGGAATTTTTTTGGAAATGCTGCAGTTTTAATATACTTTGACAGATCTCTTTCAAAACTTCTTACAAACCTTATAAACAGGGATGAGAAATTAATATTATTTGATATCTTCTGGGAATGTGGTCAATATCTGAATGAAAAAGGGAGGATTCAGAAAAGTTTCAATCAAAAAACTATTATCTGCCTTGAATATAGCTTTCTGCCACTGCTCTGCTATACATAATTTGATATTAAAAAGTGAAAAGCTAGACTGACAATAAGATACAGTGAAGAAAAAAAATAGCTATGGGCTGAGGACAGAGTAAATGTTTAACTTCAATTAAAGGTTTCATACTTTTGATGAATATTTAGTTGAGGGTTTTTTTTCTGAGATCAGTTTTGATTGAACTAAACCTGCTATATTTAGATCAATTATTAATTTCTTCTGTGCACCAAAACACAGAGTCAATATTTTGTATATTAACACATACCTGTCCCATGAAAATTATCCAGAGGTACTCAAATAGTGGCAAGATCATGATAATTTTCTTTATTCTGTGTTCTGCAATCCTCCACAAACATCAAAGATGGACCCAAGAATCAGCACAAGGGTTCAATAGTTTTCAACAAATGAGTTTTGGTACTTGTCTTAAATGATGATGACCTCAGTATATTAAAAAAGAAATCAACCCTACTGCTTCCTTCCAATAAAAGGAAGAACATAGGGGACATGAACATCCTGTGTGTTTCTTCTGCTAATTAGAGGTTTGAAGGAACTGTGCATGAAAAACTCCCCACTGAGCTCATTGAATTTTATATAACAGCCCTATTATCTGGTATTAGTGTTAAATGTCCATTTTCTCTCATGTCCCCATGCTGGTAGATAAAAACTTACTGTTTGGGCTTTTTATGTTGGCTTGATTGCACACAGTGCTAAGTGAACACAAAAGTCCTTTTAAATTAGCTCAGAGCAAGGAAAATATGTTGCAGTAGGAAAAGTGGTTTGGACTATTTTGGAATGTGTTGTTGTGGCTTTAGCAATAGTTAAGAAAAACTACCGTGTAATATTTTAGCTGCCTATGGGACTCCAGCATGCAAAATGTATGATGTCATTCTTCCCATCATCCCTGTTGTTTTGGGGAAGGGAGGAAGAAGGTATGGAGTGAAATTATGAGAACAGACTCCAAGATACACTTTTGTTAGGGTTACAGCTTGAGAAAACTTGAGAATGTCTTTCTTTGCTTTAATGAGTAAGTCTATTGCTTTAGCTGCAACTTTTCACATGCTTTACATTCCCTATTTATTTACATTGCTTTATGGTGTTTATGTCTGTGGAGGCTGGTTGTTTTTACTATTCAAATTGTCTTAAAGCAGATAGCTTTCTTGGATTGTGATTTGCTAGTTGAATAGTATGGCCAGAATGAAGATTGTATGGCCAGAATATGCAGCATGACATAATATAAATAGTCGGTGAAAGATATATATAGCAATATGGTAGAAAGCCTGAAAAAGCTGTTATTTGTCTTTCTGTACTTCCTCTGGATTCTTGTGGATTTTTTGGCATAAGCATTTTGGTGTAACAGAAGATATGAACTATATCTCATAAATTGACTGCAGAAAGCTAATTCTGATATCCTGCTGTGTTACTGCATTTTTGGTACATTTTTAATATAAAAAGTTAGTATTCAGCTACTGCCTCTGAAGGAGAACCTGAGGAAAGCATAATTTGTGCTTGTTCTGAGCCCTTGTTTAGTACTTGCAAGAAATATGAGGGATTTCTTCCTATGGGAAAGTATTTTGCACTCTTCAGCATTTTTATTCCCCAAAATGATTACAGGTTTTTGATTTCCCCCTAGTAGTTGCCAGCCTGGTTTGCTTGGGTGCCACTGGCCATGAGAGCTCCTGCAGAAGCACATCTGTGTTCATCCTGGCCTCATCCATTCTCTAAGCAGACACTGTGATGTACCCTAAGGTTTTCATTCATTCAGGGTGTGAGCATGAGGCTGCATGGCATCTGTGCACTTCCTCACACCCTGAATCACTTCAGTTCTGTTTCTTTGCTCAGCTACAATCCACCTGTGTCTTGCCGAAGGCTTTTAACTGCCTTTGTGGCCCATAAAGCCAACACTTCACAGGGGCAATTCAGAGCCATCTCCTGCCAATGTTTCTCAGGCCTTTTCTGTTACATCTGCTGATGAAGATGTTTTCTGAGGGAAATCTTAGACCGTAACAGGTCGGAAAGATTTTTAATTTCACTTCTAATCACTAGAAAGATTTAACCCATTTTGAGAAGTGTTGTCCACTTCTGAAATATTTTCTCTCTGTGTCCCATACAAGGCCTATATTGCTATCAATTGGTGTTTGCTGCTGCATGCACTCAGCCTGTAGGTAAAGGCGTTAGGGCTATTCTTGATAATTTTCACTACTTGGCTCTATAAGTATTTTTCCAAATTGCCTCCATCTTTCTTCAAAGGCCTTTCTTTAATCTCACCAACAGTGATTACTTAGTCTCTTCACCTTTTCTTCTTTGGCAGGTGAATTGCATCACTTATGGGATGTTTGCTTGTACACAAACAGTTTTGTAAAATCATTCAGAGAAAGGAAGAAAATCAGTTAAACTATTGAGATAAGGCTGGTCAAACAGTGTAAAAGATCTTCCTTTTCCAGGTTATCCTACATGCCAAGAGAAGGCTGTACTGCTGTTGCCAAGCTTCTGACATCTTTCATAATTTTAATGAGAAATTTAAACCCCTACTGGTATCCTTTGGAGGGAAAACTGTTCATGAAATATGAGCTACCAACTGAAAATAATAGTATATTTTGAACCTGGGAGTCAAGTTAAATTAACATCACAACTAAAAGACAAATATGATAATCTTTCCTGTTGCTCATTTTTTCCAGTTGAGGCATTTGTTGCTTAATTGTGGCTGACTTTATGCATAAATAGCTTTGCAGGTTTAATACATTGCTTTCTGGTAAGTATCTGGACACTTTCCCACTTAAGACCTGCCAGTGTTCTCCTGGTGACCATTTCCTCTCTCCCTCCTTTCCCCATTCCAAATACCCATGGTTGTGTTCAAAAGGGAAAAGCATCAATGTATCCACAGGCATCCAGATTAAGCACAGAGCTCTCAGATTTAAAGCCCTGCAGTGGAGGTGCATGGATGGTAAAGACAAAGCTTCCAGTTTGGTATTTCAGCCTGGAATCAACCTGGTTACTGCTGTACTGCAACTTTTAACAGCAGTGATGGAGGAGCACTAATTTTAAAGACAACCAGCATTTGCTGCAGGGCACGGCTGAGCCCCTCAGCCCCGGGGAAAGCCTGGGCAAGGGAGGGCAAAACGCTGCCCGGCAGCCAGGGCTGAGCGAGGGGAAGCGAGCGAGAAACAGCCCCGCGAGCCCCGAGGGGACAGGGGGAGCAGGGACGGGGCAGGAGAGACCCGGCAGGGATGGCCCTGCGGCCTGGGAGAAATTGTGCTCCCCACCACATGTTTCTGTCTGTATTTGGTGAAATAGAAGAAATAATTAACTTTTTTTTTTCAGGTCTGTATGAGGCCTAGGATCTCCTTAGATGTGAACTCCACAGGAATAGTTTCTTTCTTTTATGGCTATTTTGCCTAGAAATTTGAATATTCAGCCTAAATACAACAGCTCAGGAGTGAGCTATGCTGCTTGAATAGCTACGGACAGGAATTCCCACTCTTACCCTGTGGCCGACACCCCTGTGCAGAAATGCATAGGTACGTCCGTGATTTCGGTTCCATGATGGCTGATCAGGCCAACCACACCATTGCTCACTGTTGTTTTAAATGATGGCTGTTTACATTTATGTCATGCTGTTTGATTCTTTGCCTTTCCTGAGAAGTTAACTGGAAACAATGGTAACAGGTAACCAGTGGAGGACAAAGGGCTTTTTGTTTAAAAATAGAGCATGTGAATGCTAAGTTTTGGTCCCCAGATATGTTTCTGGCAGAGTAGGTTAGCCCAACTGTTGTTTTGTTTTTCCTTAGTAAGGGTACCTAGACATCTGAATTCTATCTTTCATACTCTCAAACAATATCTGGAAGAAGCCTAATAAACATGGAAATGTTTCAATTTTTTTTTTTTTTTAATAACAACATTAATTTTAGAAAACACTTTGGGCAAACTCTAGACCAGGCATAGTTGTGAAGAAATCATCAAGATAATTTGTGTTCTGCAAGGGGAAAACAGACAAAAACATGAGTTGTTTTTTTTTTTAGCACGTATTTTCACTCCCACATCACCTTTAATTATAGGGATTAAAGAAAAGATAGCTGATTACTTCCAAAGGTCTGTGAAGAAAATCATTGGTTTCAGAGGGCTGTATTTCTGTGATTTAATTGGGCATTTTGCACTGAAGTCATTGTCACAACAGTGTTTTCCTCAGCATCCCATCTTCTGAACTCTGAGCATGTGAACTGAGCTGAGGCTGCCCAGCATGACTGTGATGTGGGAGCAGCTCCCTTTCTCCAGCTGGCTGTGGCATGGAGCTGCAGTCAGGAGAAGCACACCCTGGTTGGCTCCTGGGCACTGTGCCATATTTCTCCTGCTGCAAGGCTCACAGACAAAGTTGGCTGGTGGCCTGATCAGCTGCATTCAGCCTTTGTCTTTCAGGAGCTGAAGAGAATGTATGCACTGTATTTTTTGGCATGAAATGTAACAGGTAGAGAATAATTTTTACCAAAAAAAAAAAAGTTCAGTTTCTTTTTCTGGTTTTGGGAATACTTGTATATATGACTTCTGCATCAAGTGGTTGGGGTCCCAGTCCCTGAGTGCTGGCACAGCACAGACATGTCTGAACAAACAAACCCTTCCTAGCTTGAGACCTACTTAATGTAGTTCTTGCAGGTCCAGCCAGCTCTCTCTGCGCATCAGTGCATCAGGATTCATGACAAGAAGTCTATGTAAACATCACAAGACTTCAGTCCTGCATTTTGAGCTGTAACAGCCACACCTGCTCCCCACCCACACAGACTCAGTGAACTGATAGAAACCACTTAGTTTCAAAAACATGAGTCTGCATCCAATACTGAACACCATAAATACTTTCAAATCAGTGTCATTCCAGCCTCCTTTGCTTGGGGTGAAGCAGATATGTGAAGTCCTTGGCACTGGGTTGGTGTTTTTGTGTCATGTCTCACACACCTTGACAGGCTCACTGAAGCAGTAAGGTAGGTGTAATCTAGTAGTAGAAGTTGATTTCACTCCACATGATTCATGCCCCTGATTTGAGGCCTGAGAAAAACTGCATCCCATTCATGGGCTAAAATTCATGTCTTTCATTGCTTTTTGCTCAAGGCAAAGAACATTTATAGTCAGTTCATGTCCAATCCAGCTGCTACAGTCAAAAAATATCGGTATTTGGGTAAAGTAGAGATAAATCTATTTCATGGTGAAAGTCAAAGAAGATTAAATGAGAAATTATTCCCTCCAATTGTTTTGGCTTTTTTTTTTTCTCCTACTAGTGAAAGATACATTCTTTATTCTCCCCAAGCAAATCCCTTTGTAGGTTACTTTTCCCCATCTTTTGTTTTGTGACCTTGGCTGAGAGAGATGCAATTTCATGCTTGTCTCACTATCACTGATTTTTGCTGATAGTTATGTTTATTCAAATGTAATAGTGTGTGATTACAAGCAAGACAGTATCTTTGCAATACCTGTTTTATGTCTCATGGAATCTGGTAACCTTCATTCAGGTGTCTTCTTTCCGGTGTTGTGGGGACAGGGCCCTGATCCTGCAGCTCTGACAGCAGTATTGTGTGACTACATAACCTGACTTGTGGCTCTGCTGAACCCTTTCTGTTGGGAAGATTGAATGATTTTTTGCCATTTCCTTCACTCCATTAAAACACTGATGCTTTTGCCTGTGCTTACACCTTCTTGCCTCTTTCCTCCTGCCAGTTAATTTTGGCCCTATTGTCCCATTGTTCAGACTCAGGTATTGTCTTTTTCCGTAGCCCTATCTCCAATGTCAGACCTTCGTCCAGTTCTCTTTCAGCTCCTAACCTTGAGCTTCACATATGTAAAATGGATTAGGTCTCATCCTTTTTTTAAAAAGAAATAAAAGGATATTTTTTAAAAAATTAAAATAACAACAACAAAAAAAAAAAAAGCCAGAAAAAGTGCCTGTTCTCAGACCAGATCGCTTCTTTCTGTTGCTGTTGCATTACTTCCACTGCTCACCCACCACAAACATACTGCTGCTTTTATGGGTTCTACCCCCCTGACTGTTTCCATGCAGGATGCCAAGCACACAGGAAGGAAGGAGAAGAAGAAATAGTAGTAGTAATAACTATGATCCAAACAGAATAAGTCTCTGAGTAATGCTGGCACCTCTCTTTCAATATCCTCAAGTGAGTGGGGCAAATGTTTTGCAGAAGTGATCAAAGAAAAATCAAAGAGCATTATGTAAACACATCTGAGTTAACAAAATGTCATATCATGTCTCAACTTACACCTGTAATAAGTTACACCAAATTTATGGGAACTGCTCATATGCACAAAACTTGGATAAAGTTCACTTGCTGAATTAAGCGTCCAAGTCCTCTTCCCTATTGTATAATAGTTTTGAAGTAAAACAATACTCTTTTTAAATGATAAAATGAAAAAAAACCCAAGAAGGAAACTCAGCAGGAACAATGAACACTTTATATCTTCCCCCCTTCTCCCCTCTCTTAGATTTGGCAGGATCCTTCAGGAATGGAAAACATACCTTAACATTAACCAGCATATAGGAATGTCTCAAAATTTCTGGTCTTATTAATCTTTGAGCCAAAATTTGAAAGGGCCTTAAGCTCACTCCTGCATATGATGTTCATGTATGCCTTCCTGATGGTTATCTTTTAGGGTATTAATGAGTCCCTAGCACAGACAAGATGCTGCTAGGAGAAGAAACAGTTGTACACAGGGGTGACTTGGATAGCCACACAGTTGCAAAGATTACTTTTTTTTAATGTGCTTTTACCATGTTAAACTGAAGAACTTAGAAAATGTGGCTTGAAGGATATTTTTAGAGCAGGTGTTCAACTTGGATCCAGTTTTGTATGCATAATTGTATACATATAGGGCCTGATGGTTATCAGAACCAGGTTTTATTGCCAAGGGACACATTCCATTATTTGTAATACACACCAGTATAAGTCTACTACGCTTACCCTTGGATTTATGTTGCTACAGTGCTTGTGAGCCCTTGTCATGGATGAGGAGTTTATTATGTTAGGCTCTGCACAAATGGAGGACAAATTGGTGTTCCCTATTCCCAAAGGCAACCCTCCACAACCTATTTGGATGCCTGATAGGATTTTTTTCTCAGCTGCACCTCATATTTGGGAGGTTTTTTCTCAAACATCAGCAAAATATAATGCTGTCATTTTACGTTGATGACATTACAATGTTTAAGAGGGATTCCTCATATTGTAACCCCAAACCTTGATCTTATTAATAAAAGACTTTCATAATATTTTAGTCCCCACCATCAAGAGAACATTCAGGAAAATTCCAGCTGTGTGAAATGGTTAAATGGTGTTGCTGTCATTTGTGTTAATATGTGCAATAGTGTTGAAGGAAGTATGGAGTGAATTTGTTTTCCCATTGTTATTAGATTGTTAGAGCTTAAACTTGGAGGGTTCATGAAGCTCAAATTTGTTACGGAGAGCATATGGATAGCTAAAAGGTGTTGCTGTTCATATTTAAAATAAAAATGAGGGGTGAAGAGGCATGCTGACAATCTGTGGAGTACTGGAGGTAAAGAAAGAGGTAAGGTGCATACAGGGACAGTAACTTACTGCTCTGAAGTGGTGAGGTTGGTGTCTTCACAGCCTCTGTAGGTAGTCTCTACCACTCCTCCACTGTTGCCATAAAAAGGTCACAGCTCTCATGTTTCAGTTTACGCTCATTGCTTTCCTTCTCAGTGATTTCCTTGGATACATCAGAAAACTGCCATGGGGTGTCTCCAGTGCCTTTGGTTCTCCAGGCCTGAAAAAGCCCCCATCCCTCACGCCTCCTCAGAGGACAATGTTCCAGCCCCCAGACACTGAACTCACTTCAGTTTATCGATGGCCATCCTGCATCAGGGGTCCAGAATTAGACACAGGTGATTGAAAATGAAATCTCACAGATGCTGAATAGATAGAATTCCTCCCCTCCATGTGCTGGCTGTGACCCTGTTGACAGAACCCAGGATACTGTTGGCTGTCCCTGCTATATATGAAGCTACAGAGATGTTAAGGTGTCATATTTAAATGGTCTTAGTACTTATATAACTAGTCACACTGCTTAAGTAGCACTGAGTTGTGCTATGTAAGTAATGTTGATCAGTCCTTAAAAGCTAAAAAATCAGATCCAAAGCTTAAAAAAAACCCAAGTAGGAGGTGGGAAAGTGAGATTGGAGTAAGGTGAGATTGAATTTTGAAATGCAGAATCGTATTTGCAGTTGACTGTACCCAAGGTCCAGACAAATGCAAGCAATATATCTGAAAATGCTGAAGCAGGTGGGATTGCATTCTTGGCCCAGGTTCACTTCTTCTTCATGCATTTTTAGGTGTTTGGTTGAAGAGGATGTCTCTGAACATCATATATCAATATCTATCAGTTTAATACCACAGCCTAAGTTGAGTCAAACCACAGAAGAGCAATGGGCAAAGACGGTGAAATTCTGTAAAACCTGCTGTAGATGTAAATCTAGCTTTTCCTCCTTGAAAACCTCTTACAATAATTTTTCATTTATTTTTTCTCTTTTTTTTTGTGGTTTT
>VYZP01061244.1:15665-46602 GCA_013400635.1 Hypocryptadius cinnamomeus | reverse complement strand
GGTAGGGAGCCCTTTGAATCTTGTTTGTCACCCTTCCCTCTTGGTTGGTAGCTCTCTGACAGCCTTGGCAGGAACCTCTACCTGGCCACGAGCGCAGTGGCATTTGGTGAGACGGGAATTACACACAGTGTATGCACCACCATCACTTTTTCAACAGGACCTCTGCTCTTTTTCCTGTCATCTCTGAAACTCTTGCCTAGCTCCTTGTTCCCTAGGACACTGGGAAGCAGGCACTTGGTTCTGCCAAATTGTTTGCAGTCCCTAGAAGTCCCTGTTTGTGCGTGGCCTTCACCAGTCCCAGCAGAAGGTGGCCTCTGAGTCAGAAGGTGTCTGGTGGGCACATGAAGTAAGGAGAGCTTTTTATCTGGGAGAAGAGTGGAGGACAGTGATGTAATAGATGGGGAGGAAAAAAAAAAAGTGAGCCCAAGCGAGTGAGGGAAGAAGCACTGGCAAGTGTTTATGAGAAAGAAAAAAGGTGGAAGAAAGAAAAAGAAAGAGAACAAGGGAAAAAAAACAGATGAAAAAGTTAGACCAAGGGGAAGAAATATAATCAAATAGGAGGGAAAGGGAAGACTGGAAGCGAGACAGAGTTGACGGCTGTTCTGCCTGGCACCTGGTGGCAATGCCTTGAGAAACCCTTCCAGCGTGCAAACAACTCACATTGCAGCAGCAGATGAGGAGAGACGTGGCTCCCCCAGTGCAGAGTCCCACTCACCCTCTTACAATATCCCAGCAGCAGAGGCAGGGTGCAGTCTAGCAGGCTTGGCAGCATGGGGGACTCTGAATCAGAGTCCACCTTGCACAACAACTCACTGTGGTGGCTGGCATGTGGGATGTTAGCTCTGTTGGCCAACTCTTGGATTATCCTCAGCATCACGGCCAAACAACAGAAACACAAGCCTCTGGAGCTGCTGCTATGCTTCCTTGCTGGCACACACATCCTTATGGCAGCAGTACCCCTCACCACCTATGCCGTGGTGCAGCTGCGGCGCGAGTCCTCCGACTACGACTGGAACGAAAGCATCTGCAAGGTCTTTGTCTCCACGTACTACACCCTGGCGCTGGCCACCTGCTTCACAGTGGCCTCCCTCTCCTACCACCGGATGTGGATGGTGAGGTGGCCAGTCAACTACCGCCTGAGCAATGCCAAGAAGCAGGCTCTGCACGCGGTCATGGGGATCTGGATGGTGTCATTCATCCTCTCCACCCTGCCCTCCATCGGCTGGCACAACAACGGCGAGCGCTACTATGCCCGTGGCTGTCAGTTCATTGTCAGCAAAATAGGGCTGGGCTTCGGAGTCTGCTTTAGCCTCCTGCTGCTCGGAGGAATCGTCATGGGCTTGGTGTGCGTGGGTATCACCTTCTACCAAACCCTGTGGGCACACAGAAGACGCCGGCGGTGCCACCATCAGAGGGCAGAAGAAGCGTCGTCCTGCTCTTCATCAGCACACACCACTTTCAATGTGCCAGCCATTGTGGTGGAGGATGTACGAGGCAAAAGGAGGTCTTCACTGGACGGCTCCGAGTCAGCCAAGACCTCCTTGCAGATGACCAACCTCATCAGCGCCATTGTCTTCCTGTATGACACGCTCACTGGGGTGCCTATCTTGGTAAGCATCCAGTTCTCCCTTTGCCTTCAGAGTCTGCAGCTAAAGCAGATTTGCTTTTCTCTCAAGTTTTAGAGAAGGATCTCTCCTGTCCCACCAGCCGCAGAACTGCCGCATCTGAATCTGTGTTATTCTGAGCGGTGGTTTTAAAAAGATTGCAGTAATTCTCTCATCCTTCCGCAGCAGCATTTTCTTAAATCTAAGCCTGGGGAATACACACCACACAGCTAAAACCACTGTGCAAGTTTTAAGTGGTGAGAGGAGAGGAAATTATTCTGCAAACTTACTTGTAAAAACAATGAGATTTCTATTTCTCCAGTTTGCTTCTGGAGAACTGATAGACCAGCTTTAACAGATGATGCATCCAGTTGTCTTTTTCCTTCTGTTTGTGTGGCTGTAGGCAGCATTCAGGTTTTGGCTAGCCGGTCGATTCTGTGCAAAATTGGAGAGCTGGAGAAGTTCTCAAAAAGAACCCTTAAAAGGGGAGAGGCTGAGTCACAGATTATTTTTTTCCCCAGCGGCTGTGTCCTTTGTTAGCACCTATTTAGCTCCAGCTGGTAATGAGCACAGGAAGAAGGGATGCTAGCACCAGGTCTCATGTTAGAGATACGACAGCTTGGAATATGGTCCAGCAAACCCGGGACAAGACCCCAGGAGCAGGTTTTGAAGGGGACACAGGATAATTACTTGATGAATCCTTTAGAGACAGATTATGTTCTACTACAGAATTGATTCGTGTTACCTTTCTGCCTTGATCCCCACTTCTGTCTCCTTGGCATTGTTGCTTTTTCTTAAAGGTCGTGAGCTTTTTCAGCCTGCGCTATGATACGGCCCCCACCTGGATGGTTCTGGCTGTGCTCTGGTGTTCCATGGTGCAGACCTTGCTGCTCCCCTCTTTCATCTGGTCCTGCGAGCGCTACCGAGCAGATCTCCGCACCGTGTGGGAGCAGTGTGTGGCCATCATGTCTGAGGAAGACACAGAGGATGGTAAGCTGCTCACCAACCCACAGTCACCTTTCTTCACTAACCAACCTCCCCAAAAGACTGTAGAAGAAAGAGAGGGGCTTTGGGAAAAGGATCTTGTGGTGTTGTGGGTGGCTCAGTGACATTCATGTTACAGCTTGAAGTCAGCAACCACAAGAAAATTTAGTCTGTGGAAGGCTCTGCCACTCGCAGCCTTAGGACTAGCATCCAGGAAGCATTAGTGCAACATCCTCCTCACTCGTTCAAGCATAGCTACATTGTGTGTGGCTGCCAAACCACAACCAAAGTGACATGCTGCGCCTCAGCCCAACTCGCTCATTCAAGGGTCCAAGACCTGGCAGTGAGCGATTCAAAGGCAAGACAAAAGAAACAGGGCACTCTCTGGCTGCTTTAGTGCTGCTGCAAGCAGAAAGACAAAGTCCTTGTTCAGAGGTGAGCCCTGAGGGCTGCAAGTAGGGCAGCACAGTCAGATAGGCATTAGGTTGGTGTCCAGGTGCCCTGATAATGCTCCTCTTCTGACTGAAAAGTGTTGACTGCCGTTCTTGTCTTTGCCAACAGATGGTGTGTGTGATGACTATGGTGATGGCAGGATCTGCAAAGTGAGATTCGATGCGAACGGCGCCGCAGCTGCAAAGCGGGACTCCCGGGACATCAAGCTGCTGCCCATGCACCACATGTTGTTGCCCCAGGACAAGGTGCATTACCTGCAGGTGAGCCAAGAGCTAGCGGGGCAGCCCCACAACCCACTTCCTTCTCTGTCAGGTTCCCACGCCTTTGTGTCCTCTTGACTCTCTTCTCTGAGAACCTCAGCTACTCCCTTCCTGTTCTGACTCTTCAAGTCTTCCATCACCTGCCCCCTTCTCTGTTTTCCAGGTCCCTATCTCACGGAGAATGTCACATGATGAGACTAACATCTTCTCCGCCCACCGCTCTGCTCCATCCTTCCTACACAAGTGGTCTTCGTCTGACGACATCCGCATTTCCACCCCCCGCAAGCCTGGGGGCCCTGGTTTCTTGCCTCCCCAGCTGCATGACTACCAGCACCGCCGGCGGCCCCCAGAAGATGAGCTGACGACCCTACGGCAATTTTTGGAGGGGGGGCTGTTGCCCCGGGGCTCCAGCTCCAGCGCCTGCTTCTTCCGAGATGAGATCACCACATTCATCGACGAGACGCCACAACCCACCCCAGCCTGCAGCCCACGGCACTCCCGTCTCCTGCTCGCATCACGCCGCGACCGCCGCCTCTCCCTCGGCAGCAGGGAGGAGGAGAATTCCGACCGGCCCCGGCGCTGCTCCGTGCTTGGCAATGAAGTCTGGCATCTGCAGGACGGAGAGCAGGCGCCATGTGAAAGGACCCCAGAGGCCTGCGAGCCACAGACCTTCCAGGACCCCAAACTATGAGAGACAGCATCAAAAACATTCAGTGCCATCACAGTTTTTAAATAAAACTTCAAGCGTTCCCTTTGTCCTGGGACCCAGTCACTAATTTGCATTCTCATCTTTCTCGCCAGCAGGCAGAAAACACGGCACCCCATGCTGGTGGGGGAAAGAGAAGTGGGACAGATCCGCAGAAAGGAGCACAACGGACGGACAGACAGCCTGTGCCTGCTCTCAGGTTACAAACACATCCACCGCTGCCACTGCCACTTGGCACCCTTGCCAGTCCCGTCCCTTTGTGAACTCCACCCTCGCATCCGCTCTGCCCTAAGAGACAAGGCAGGCGCAGAATGGTATTAAAATTCTATATTTGGAGTGTCAATCGTGTGTCTGTTTTTAAAATACTATATTAGTAATAATTTTGTTTCCATAGAAACAAAATGATTGGCCCGGTGTTTAATGAAGCTTCACAGGCTTCTGGAAGGGAAATGCAGAATGTGCGAGGCTCCTTTCCTCCCTCTTCATCCTTTCTTGTCATTTTCTCTGAAAGGCAGCAGATGCTTAGCAGCCCAGGAAAGTGAATGATGCCATTAGAGGAGTTGTCATGGGAGACTGGGTGAAAGGTCTTCTGTCCATTTCAGATGTCATGCTAAGCAGGGAAAGGCCTCAGGTTTCTAACATTGCTCAGCAAAAGGTTTTGCTTTGAGGCAACTCCAGGCTTGGAAAGAATTAAATTCTCTCCAAGATCCTGACCCTTAACATCTTATTTCACCAGTGCAAACTGTTGATTCCAGTGCAAACTTTGTGTGAAACTTCAGATGGCCCGAGCTTCTCAGCCAAACAGGAAAGCTGACAGAGGCTTCTGGGGGAAGTCCCTCTTAACTGCCCATGCCAGCAAAGCTGGGAGTGTTGAGGTCTGGAGCAGGCTCTTGCCCCAGACACAATTCTTGGCAGGGAGGTGCAAGAGTAGTGTGTGGGAGATGGACCTTCTGGCTGGTGCTGGCTGTAGTTCCAGCCAAGGGCAAAGGTTTGGCAGTGTCAGAGGGGAGGCAGTGTCAGAGGGAGATAGGAGGTAGCNGCTGCTCGGGCCGGTGCTGCAGCGCGCCGGGTGCCTGCAGCGCTGCCTGGGGCGGCGGCTGCGCCACGCGCCCTCCGCGCACCGCGCCAGCCGCGCCGTGCGCCGCGACTTCGAGCGCAGGGAGCCCTACAACTACCTCCAGGTGGCCTTCTTCCAGGTGGGCACCGGCCCCCGGCGCGGGATCGCCCCCGCGGGGTGGGAGTTGCCGCCTCCCGGGGTGCCGTCGTGCTCGGCAGGGGACGGGCGTGGCACGGCTCTCCTGGAGGGTGGCCGGGCAGCCGGGGGGGTGCACGCCTTCCCCTCAGCCTCGAGAAGAGACAGCCGAGAGGGAACCTTATCGATGCGCGTAAATATGTCCGAGGGGGTTGCCAAGGGAATGGAGCCAGGTTCTTCTCCCTGGTGCCAGCCACTACAAGAGGCAACAGGCAGAAACTGATGCTCAAGAAGTTCCACCTTTAGATGGAATATTAGGAAGAACTTTACTATGCGAGTGACCATGCACTGGAACAGATTGCCCAGAGCAGTTGTGGAGTCTCCCTCACCGGAGACATTCCGAAACCATCTGGATGCAATCTGGTGCCATGTGCTGTAGGACGACCCTGCTTGTGCTGGGAGGTTGGAGCAGATGACGCACTGTGGCCTCTTCCAATCTGACCCATTGTGTAATTCTGTGATTCTGTGAACCCGGGGAGCAGCTGGGGTGAGGAGTGGGTGTGAAAAGCAGAGACCTGCAGGAGCATGACAGACACTGCTGCCTTTTCTCCACAGCTGAAGAAGCTGGATCAGGCCGTGTCTGCAGCTCACACCTTCTTCGTGGCTAACCCCCAGCACCTCCAAATGCGGGAGGACATCGAGAAGTACCGGCGTATGTCAGGGGTGAAGTCAGACAGCTTCCAGGACCTGGAGGCCACGCCACACTGGGTGAGGGCTTGGTGCAGAGCCGCGCATGAGCAGCTCTTACTCCACACTAGGGACGGGTCTGGGACCCTGATCTGTTCCCACACAAAGGCCATGGCTTGAGACAGGCCCCCATACACAGAATCATAGAGAGATTTAGCCTGGAAGGAGCCTTTAATGATCACCTAATCCAAGTCCCCTGCCAGAGGCAGAGACACCTTCCACTAGATCAGGTTGCTCAAAGCCCACTCCGTCCTGTCCTTGGAACACTTTGAGGGATGGGACATCCACAGCTTCTCTGGGCAGCCTGCTTCAGTGTCTCACTACAGTCATCATCAAAGTATCTTGTCTCCAATCCAACAAATATTTTATCTTCCAGCCAAACACTTTTTCAGTTTAATACTGTTGCCCCTTGTTCTGTCACTACAGGCCTTGGTCTAAAGTCTTGCTCAGACCCCTTTGTGTCTGAAAGGCTGCAGGAAAATCTCCCTGCAGCCTTCTCTTCAAGGTGAGGACAAACCACTTCAAGTGTGACAGAGAGACTTTTAGATGACAGTTACTTGGCCTTAGTCTGGGGTTTGCTGTCACTGTGTGTTGACTGTGCATGAGCAGGCGGGCCCCTTTATGTCAGCACCATCCTATGAGCGACTCAGAAGTCTCGGGGCATCCTTTGGTGTCACCCACACCGATGAAGGGACCTGGATCTGTCCTTCACAGGAAGCGTATGAGACTGGTGTGCAGCACTATGATGCAGATGAGTACCTGCAGGCCGTGGCCAGGCTGGAGGAATCGCTCTCAGAGGCCCTGTCAGCACTGGAAGAGTGCCGTGCCCTGTGTGAAGGGCCTCGGGAGGATGAGGACGAGGAGGAGAAAATGCAGCCTGGCCTGTATGAAGCCATTGCAGGTAGCGTTAGAGGCACAGAGGGTTGGGTAGGAAGGCTGTGCTCCCCACACTGGGCACATCCCATCACCCAGCACTCCTGTCTGGAAGAAGTGGGCTACTGCCTTTCTTGCTCCTCTCTCTTGCAGCCCATTATATTCAGGTTTTGAAGTGCAGGCAGCAGTGCGTCCTGGAAATTGCCACAAAGCCGGGGAGAATTTCTGCCACAGAAGATTTCATACCCTCTCATCTTGATTTGCTGCAGTTTGCCTACAGCCAGGGTGAGCAGAGCCACAAACCAGCAGGGTATGCTGTGGCACCCCTACACTTGTCCTTTGCCTCTGATCCTGGAGGGCAGCTTGTCGTGGGGAAAAGTGGCACATTGACCTGAGCTCTACTTCTGTTTACCCCCTAACTCTTTCCATATCCTCTATTCAAGTCTGTGGCCACCATGGGAGATGTCCCTTGTGGTCTCCTTCAGTCTCATCACCCAGGATCTGTGGTGTGAGGCTGTTCCCACGTCTTTCCTCCAGCATACTTTTTCAGGACCTTGTTCCAACTGTTTGCTGAGTGTTTTATACCCTCCTTTTCAGTACATAGCTCCAGACCAGGCTCCCACTTGCTGCCTAGAGGCTACACATGAGGCTACACATCTCACCTCAGCGGTGGTGTTCCTTCTGAGGCAGCCCTACCTGCTTACCTGCTGAACTGATGGCCTTGCATGACACTGGTCATCCTGTCACTCTGTCACTTCCACACGTCCCTCAGCCCTTCTTTTGCATACCCCTGCTCCTCCCCATACTGACCCAACTGTTTCTTATTTCCTCTGTCAGACCATTGGTAAAACTTGCATCTCAAAGATGCTGCTAGACCCCTCATTTTGTCTGTTGCACGAGGGACCATCTCTCTTTCAAAACATACTTACTTTTAATCTGTTTCTTCTAAACCAGCTCCCAATAAGTATTAAAGGCATGCCTGTTCTGTACCAGGTTCATTCCCATGGTTGGGTGGAGGCCCTGCTAGGCAGGGGCTGGTGTGTGCTTGGTGTAAGGCCAGCTGCCAGGGACACTGGGTGCTGCTGGCCTGTACACATCTGCTGCTCAAGGCTTTCAGAGACATGTGTGTTCTCTTCTGTCCCTCCTCAAGTTGGGAACCAGACACTGGCTGCTGAGTGTGCTGCTTCCTACTTGCTCTTCTATCCCACGGATGAGCCCATGTTGGAGAAAATGAAGCAGTATCGCACAGAGCTGGGAGAGGACGCAGCTGTCACAGCCAGACAGGTAGTCACAACTCCAGGTCTGTCCTTGTTGGTCCTCCCCTGTCCCACAGGACAGGATCACAGTCCAAGAGACAAAAAGGGAAAGGTGTTTCACAGTCCAAGAGACAAAAGGGGAAAGGTGTTTCACTGCAGACATGTGCCAAGGCCAGAACTGAAGAAACTTGAGTTTTCTTCTAGTCAGTGTCCCTTCAGGACAGAAAGGGGCTTTAATTGTGCACAGCAGTGGGATGGGGCAGGCTTCTGCCCTGGGCAGGGATGGGGTTGTCTTTTGTGAGGTGGTTGTTTGACAGTCTCTTTGTTTCCTTAGAGTATTCAGCATTATGTGCAGAGGTCTTTGATGGAGAAGAAGTTGATTTATTATGCAGTGGAGCATCTGGGAGAAACTTTTAATGACCCTGTAAGTAACAGTATAATTTTAAACTTCCTGCCATGGTTTCACCAATTGTTCACAATCACCATTGTCAGAATTCACTTTAGTTGGCCATGATCCAGAAAGGATCAGATGCTGATGAGGAGGACCCCGAAGTCCTTATGGGATGGATCTTTATGGTCTTTCTGCTGCTCCAGGACTGAAGTTAATTTGAAATTGCTGCTGTAACCATATGCATTGGCTCAGTTTGTCTGTCCTGAGAAGTGGGCCACAGTGGTTGGTCTGATACTCACTGAAAAGCAGTGCAAGGTTTGTTGTGTACTGAGCTCCCTGTGTTTTTTTCCTACAGGATCTCTGGACTCCAGATGAGCTGATTCCTGAAAACCTAAGGGAGAAACACAGGTAAGATTGGGCATGTCAGCTAGGACTGCAATATAAGTAGGGGTGGTACAAGGAACAGTAATACGTAGAGAAATGGGCACAGAAGGAGTGGGAAGGATGTGAAATGCTGCTGCAGAGGAAGGCTGGGCATAGCTCTGTGTACTGACAACCCTGGTCTCTGTTTTTTCCCTTGCTCCCGAGAGAGGATCAGGAGAAGCAAAAGCAGGAAGCTCTGGATGTGGGAGAGAGGGAGAAGAGGGGTGAGTAACAGAGCTTGAGGGAGGTCTTGGCTGCAGTCAGCCAGACTTACTCAGGCTAAGTTCTGTCTTCCACCCTCAGACATTTGAATGCTAGCATAGATGCAGACTGACTTGAATGGCTCAGCAAGTCTTCTCACTGTTCTTCTCTTCCTCTTTGATGCATGTGTAATCTTGCAAAATCTCACTGCGTACATCTCTGGCATGTGACCTCAAAGGGCACTGTGGCTGGAGAAGCTGAGAGCAGCCTGAATGTGTGACAAGCCCGTGGACATGCAGATCCCTGTTCAGTGTGCCAGCAGTGTCTACACCAACTCTGGTTCAGCTCCACCAGCCCAACTTCAGTCAACATTTTTCTGAAAGGGACATGAAGGGAGGGGCTGGGAAATGGAAACTGGAAGCAGACAATGTAGCTTGGGCAAGTCTTTCCCTGAAAAGCAGAAGTCTAAGGGGTTTGTGGCTGAATGATACAGGCTGCAGTGCAGAGTCTCGTGTTCTTGCTGGTCCCCTATTCTTATGTGTGGATACAGAGCCTCTTGAAGGGCTCAGTCATGGAGTCTTTGCTTAAAATGACCCCAAGTGGTTCTCTGCTGGGGCACATGTGAGAGCAGAGCCTTCTAAGGGCCTGAGTGCCTTGGCATTCCTCATCATCCAGAGGTCAGAGGGGGTGGGAAGAAAACCTGAAGATCAAAAAGCTAAATCATCAGCTAATATCCAGTGCTTCTCTTTGGGGATGAAGAAAGCAGAAAGATTCACCAGAGATAATTCTTGGATAAGATGTTGATGAAAGATGATTGAAAGGAGGGTTGATGGAGGTGTTTACCTGCTTCTTTTCTCCAGAGCCTCACTCCAGTAGGCTGGACCTGTTCTGCTGCTGCAATCCACAGTGCACTCAACTTCCCCCAGCTCCCTGCTGCTCTCCCAGCAAGTCCCAAGTCTCTGCTGGCTCCTGAAGCACGTGCTGTAGGCCAGCTTCCCCAGCTGGTGCTCTGCTTCCCCTGAAGCATGTGAGGGGTCTGCGAGGAGCGGGCTCTTCTGGGGAACTGTCCTGTCTTCTCAGAGAATGTAGAGTGTCTCTCCACTTCCTTATCCAGGCTGGGGGTTGGTGTCTGAGGGATCCTTGTCCAAAGCCTGCTCATGCCTATCTGTGCTTGCTTCTCAACAGGTCCTTTGCCTTTTGAGGGTATTGCTGTCACGATGGATTCCCAGCAGCTGAATGGAACCCAGAGGGTTGTGTTCGACAGAGTGCTGACGGAGTCTGAGTGTAAGGACCTTCTCCGACTGACAAAGGTGAGGCCAGGATCCTGTAAGAACTCCTCTGTACTTTCCTCCACAGCAGGCAGGGCAGTAGGGTTTCCATGGAGGAGAGCTGGCAGCCTAATGCATGTTATCTGTGTCCTTCTATTCCAGGCAGCAGGGGAAGCAGGAGATGGATACCGGGCAAGGCGGTCGCCTCACACCCCACATGAGAGATTTGAAGGGTTAACTGTTTTGAAGGCCGTGCAGGTAAAATGCATCTGTGAGTCTGCTGCCTTCTTAAATGTCCAGAAAGAGAGTTTGCTACCTGAGTGTTTTCTTCTGTGGGTTGCACTCTGGGTGGTGTCATGGGTGCGCTGTCTCCCTCACAACACTTGTGGTCTCCTCTCTCCTGCTTCCTCCTCAGTCACATTCAGGGATGTTGTACGTGGAAGGCTGGACGAGTGCTTTCACTTCTGTGAGGCAGGGTTTGGGGACTGCTTGTCTCTGTGAGGTAGCCTTACAGACATGCTTAGTTTAGAGTTGGAGAATAAATTAAGGTAAAGGAGCCTCTTGAGATCTCTGATCTGACCTCCAGCTTGCAGCATGTCTAATTCCAAAGCTAGGTGAAATCCCTCGATTCTTTGCGTAGGCAAGTTCTGAACATTTCCAAGGGTGGAGATTCTCCAGCCTCTCTGGGCACCTTTTTTGGTGCTGTACCAGTCTTGTGAGGGTGAAATTTTTCTTCATATCTAGCCAAAATTTCCCTTGCTGCGGCTTTTGTCTGCTGCCTCTTTTCAGTGTGTCTCTCTGAGGAGACACTGTCTCCATCTCCTCTGTAACCCTCTTTTAGATTACAGGAGGCTGTACTTAGATGTTCCTTTGGCCTTCTCTTCAGACTGAAGAAAGCCAAATCTTTCAGCCTGTTTTTCTAAGTCATGTGTTCCAACATTCCTGCCATCTTAGGGTTCTTCATTCAAGACTCACTTCAGTCTCCTAGTATCTCTTGTGTAGTGGGAGACCCAAAATGATGCAGCTTTCCAGATGTGGCTTCATGGGCCAAGGAGAAGGAAATAATTACTGGGCTGTACAGTTGTACTCCTGAGTCATAATTGAATGAGGAATTGTGTTCTTTTCTTGCCTGAGTGACCACAGGACTTCACAAAGGTCTCTTCTTCTGTGCTGTGTACGTGTATCATTTCTTAGAGTGTCTTTGTAAGCATTGTAACAGACTTGTTTTTCACTTGTAGCTGGCCCAAAATGGGGACGTGGAATGGAGAGATGCCAAATTGCTTCTGCAGGCTAGTGAGAAATCTCGGAAAATCATAGAGTCCTATTTTACTCCTGGAAAGAAACTCCATTTTTCATTCACACACCTTGTGTGTCGCAGAGCTGTAGACGGTAAAGAACCTTTCATTTGGTTAGTCCCTGTCTCCCAGAGAGTCTCCTCACTCCCAGCCATGTGCTCTCAGGAGACTCTCCTCCCTTTACTCTCACTGTACCCCTTTCTCTCTGCTTTATTCTTTCTTGAAGCTGAAAATGCCCATATTCCTTTTTGTGTATTTTCAGGGGAACAGGAAGGTCGCATGGATCTTAGTCATCCTGTCCATGCTGACAATTGTCTCTTGGATCCTGAGGGACAAGAGTGCTGGAAAGAACCTCCTGCCTATGTGTACAGGGACTACAGGTAAGAGCACCTGCATTAGATCATGTGAAGATATCCCTGGCCCCATCAGAGGATGAGCTTAGCTTATAGAAACCAGGTGATGGTTGGCTCAGAGCCATCCAGGACCATAGCATCAGGCAGAAGGCTGCATCAACAGCTTCAGAACGAGGTGTGAAACACCTTCCCTGGGCTGGGAAGACCTGCCCTTTTTCCCTCCTTGCTTTGAACAGCCGGTTTTCACCGAGAGCAGAATGAGGCTGGGAGGCTGCACAGATTAGAACCATGATATCAAACTGCTATCTTGTGGGTCTACCACGGTACTACAGTCAGCTGCCAGCTCTTTTGACAGGCTGTTTCTTGTAGTCGAGTTCCATCTTCTACAGAATTCTGTGAATTACAGGAAAGGGGTATTCAAGCTTCTTGGATTCCTTTTGTTTGAGTAGTCAGTGTACTTCAGTGACTATTCTCTCAAGGTTCACTGCAAATACTTTGTGTTGGGTTTTTCCATTCCACGTGAGAGTTTATGTTTTTTCCAGCCTGTGGCAGGTTTTGTTACTCCTCTGTGAAAGAACCTGAAATATAGTTTAATGATGATGCCAGTTGTTGCACAGCGCAGCCAGATGAGGTCAGTTCACTACAGCTGATTCCTCCTACTTGGCATCTCATCCCTGAGCATCCAGAAATTTTACTTGTCTTTTCTTTGAATGGTAGTTGTATCTAGAGCAGAAATCTCTAAGCAGCTACGATGAAGATATGGGGCTTAGAGGGAATTCCATTACCATTGAGTTGTTTCCCTTCGGATACCAGTGTTTACTTGGTATAACTAGGCTGTAAAGTTACCAGACTTTGTCATGTAACCAGTTAGATCTCTGTCCCTCCTGTGGGAAAGCTGTCCTGTCCCTTCACTGCTCCCTGGGTTCTCTGACTTCCACTTGAATGGATGGTAAAATACCTTCCTGGGATCTATGCCACTGAGCTATTTTTGGGAGTATCCCTGTCCTCTTGCAGCTCAAGTTGTGACTGCCCAACCAGCTTAAGGGCTGAGCTCTTGCAGTGTCCTTTTGAATGAAGTGCCTGTGTTCCAAACTTCCTGGATCTTTGCTGTGAATCTGTGCTAGGGGCATTAATGATAATATTGAGCAGGATTAGACCCAGGGGCCCACGAGTTCCAGTGATGCTGCTCTGGGTGCACAGTGCTCCTTTGGGTGCCAGCGGTGCCCTGGTCCCTGTGTGCTGTTCGTGCTCGTCTTCACCTTCTCTTTTCATTAGAAATTTCCCCCATGGCACCATTCTGAGTCCTTTTATCAGAGTCCAAACTGCTGAGATTGAGCATGTAGTGTTTCCTTGGAAAATGCACTATTTTTTCAAACATTATGTGGGTAGCCCAATCTGCTTTTAGTACCCCCATGCTACATTTTAAGACCATTTTCCATTTGCTTCTTGTCCTCCAATTACCCTTCTCAGAAATGGAGTCTAAAGCCCTGCAGACTATTGAGGTCAGGATAACACTGTTTATGCTTCAACCGTTATCCCTACCTTCCTGTCCCTTTGGACGTGTGAGAGCTGTCCTTGCTTTTCTCCACTCGTGTCACCACTCTGGCTTCTCAGCCTTATTAAAACCCTGTGGCAGAAGAGCTACAACTTCCTGGGTTCCAGGGCTGGTAATCCTCTCACTGCCCTTCTGTCCTTAACATTGCTTCAGCAACCACAGTGTTCATTTGTATTTCTTCCTCTCAGTCCCATTAAGAGCCTCTGTTGTTCCTCTGATGTTTTCTATCAGCTTAATTGAGTACCAAGAAGAATCCAGGCAGTTTGTGGTCCATTCTTTCACCTACTTGACTGTGGGCTCACCTGTGCTGTACAGTGGCCTCACTACTTCTCTTTTTGTATAACTTTAGTAAAGAAGTTTCTTGGTTTAATTTTCTTTTCTACATGCACCAGGCCCCTTTTCGATCATTCCAGTTCTAATGTTACCCTGAAATTCCTTGGCTGTTAGGACGTGGCTTTCTTTGCTGATCAGTCTCCTCTTCCAGGAGTTGGATTATTCCCAATCTTGAAACATAAGCAACCAGTTAGAAACAAGGTCTGTCAAGCCCAGGGCATTGTCACAACAGTGCCACAGATGCATGCTGCAGGGGATTAAAACCAAACCAAAATAAAACGGGATGAGTGTGTAGAGCTAATTCCCTGGCATACTCTCCCAACCTCCTGTGGCTTGCAGCTCAGGGACTCCCCTGAGCTAGGCACTGCTGTATTTAACACCCTCAGATGGATTCTCCTGCTAACTGCTCTACTTGCTTTTGAACTTGTCACAAGGAGTGTGGGGAAGCACCTGGGAGGAATAGGCTTCACCGTACATACGTACTCTTTCTTTTTGTCCACAGTGGGATTCTCTACCTCAATGATGACTTCCAAGGTGGAGGCCTTTTCTTCACTGAAATGGACACTGTGACTGTCACAGTAAGTCTGGGACTGGCCAAAAGAGGGAGAGAGGACTGAGGACAAGACTTACTCTGGGCAGGAGGAAACTGGTTGGTTATTGGATCCCACCACTCCACAAACAATCCAGTGCTGGTGCAGTGGCAGATTCAAATAGGGGCAGCTAAAGGGAAATTGAGGCAAATCTCAGACAGAGGAGAGTTTGACTCTTTCCTAGCTGTGATCTTCCAGGCTCTTCCAGTCTGTAGTGTGTGTGACCTTTGTTGTCCTATTGATTCTCTCTGTCCCTCCCCAAGGCCTGCCTTGCTCATAGACTGGCTGTAGAGGCCTCGCAGCTCTCTGCTCCTCCACGTTCCCAGAGGCAGTGTCACCTCTGTAGAAGGACTGTGTACTCCAGAGCAGGGGTCTGTTGGCTTCACGGTCTCTTGTCTCTCTCCTGGCAGGCCGAGGTGCGTCCCAAGTGTGGGAGGCTGGTAGCCTTCAGCTCTGGCAAGGAGAACCCCCATGGCGTGTGGGCCGTGAGCCGCGGAAGGCGCTGCGCCATTGCCCTCTGGTACACGCACTCCCAGGAGCATGCTGAGCAGGTGAAGGGCCGTGCTGAAGGAACAAATACAAGTACCTCCAAGTGAGATCAAATCCCACTGAGGAGCAGCTTTTGGGCTTTCCCTTGGGGCAGGGCATAGTGCAGCAGCTGGGGGTTGCCCTTGGTCAGGGTGTCTGGTGGAGGGGCCAGCCTGGGATGGGTCCTGCAAAGGGGGATTGGGCTCTGGAGCGGTCGGGTGGATGTGTTTCGTCGAGACCCTGGCAGGGAGGATTCACATAATTTCTGTCTCCATGGCTGCAGGAACGGGTGAAGGCAGAGGAGCTGATGAAGCAGAGGGCCATGGAGCAGGACCAGCCTGATGGAGATAAACATCAGGGAACTGATCGCAGCAGCAGATCCTCCTCAGAGCCTCGTGCTCCCAGCCGTGCAACCAAGCCTGCAGATCAGAGACAGAAGCCTGGCTTGGACAGGAAGCAGTACCCCAAGGTGCTACGGGCCAGAGATGAGTTCTGATGCATAGGGCCCTGTGGACTGTCACACACCATGGCCTGGCAGGTCACGGGAGGACCGGGACCACGGAGGCCTGGGGCAGTGTATTAGTGTGGTAGAGCCGTAGTGATGGGGAGGGGTGCAGCTTTCTTCTCTGTGGTGTCCCAGCAGCTCAAAAATGGGAGAAGGACACAGTGTGGAAGTCAGTGACACCAGGAACTTCCTTCACTGCCTCCCCTTGTCTCACTCAGAAGTAAGAAGACAAGGTCTTCTCACCCCACTCCTCTCAGTGCCAACTTCTTGGCTATGGAGGGCTAAATCTGAGAGGGGGAGGAGGAGCCTGGAGTCTTTCAATGGGGGCTGTCTCACATTCAGGAACTCAAAACTGAAGCCTTTGAATTTCCTAAGTACCTGCAAACTCCAGGACCTTGCAAAGTGACCTGAGATAGAAAAGGTGAGGGACTGTGAATAGATGGAATAAAAGCCAAATGCTGGACACAGATATTGATGGGAGCTTGAGTCTGTATACCAGGGAGATGTACACACTTGTTTCTGATTGAAATTTAATTAACAAATGATGGGAGGGGATTGAGCCCTCAGTGAAAGATAACAGTATTTACCCAGATGTCAGCTACTTCCAGTAAGGGAGAGCAAGAGAGAAAGTCAGCTGTGACGTGGCTTATGTGGAAAGGGTGAGGAGTGCCTTTAAGAAAAAGCACTGTACAATCACGTTTCCCTGTAGCAAGACCTCTTTTTTTTTTGTTTTCATTTTTTTCCTCTTTCCATGCACTAAATTGTCCCTGAAAGCAGAAGAGAGATTTTGTTTATCATTTTCTACCCTGATAGAAAGGCAATCTGCTGTCACTGCCCAGAGGATTAGTGTCCCGAGATGGGATTATATTGTAGCCAAATAGGAATTGAATGGGGTGGATATGGAGTATCTAAAAGAGCAGTGACCCTTTTCCTGGGAAGCATTAGAGCAAGAGATCAATCTGTGGTCATGACATACTCAAGCCTTGATGAGTTGTGCATGGAGACCCCAAGTGCAGTTCAAGTGGAAGAAATCTTTAGAGCCAGGGCCAGTGGTGTAAGAGGTGGGTGAATGATCCCCTTGTCGCTGTTGGCAGAGGGCCCCTGCTCCATGGAAAGAGAAGTCCTTCCTTAATCTGAATCCTGATGCTTCTCAAATGCAGGCATGGGAAACCTGTGTTGGCAACCCTTTTTGCTTCCCATCCCCTCCCCAGGGTCACAGGAAAATGTTTGATTGTGTGCATTTGAAATTCCCTCTCCCTGGCGAGGGGCCTGTCACATCCCAGCACCCACATGTCCATCCTGATGATTCCTGGGGGGTGCTGGGTGGTTCCTGGTTGATGAGGACACATTGGGGGTGAGGGGCCAGTGTCCACATCTCTGGCTTGCCTTGCCCAAAGGTGGCCTGGATGATTAGACTGATGGCCTCCTGACGTCAGATGAGATCCGTTAAAAGGTATTTATCTCAGGCTTGGGCCAAAGCCGCGGGAGAGATTAAAAGAGATTGAGGCCAAGATAATCCCCTCGCAGCATCCCACTAAAGTGGCTGCCAAAAGGCATGCCACCGAATCTTTTGCCACCCCTGGCCCCTGTGCCCAGTTCTGTGTTCCCCATCCAGAGCCCTGTTTGCAGCCGAGAGAGGGTGTGGTGACCCTGCCATTGGTTTTCCCTTTGCAGGCCCTCTCTGGTGGCATCATCCTTCTTTCCGCCCTGCCCGGGACACAAGTGGCATGCTGTCCCTGGGAAAAGAGGAATTCCTGTGGCTGTGAGGTACAGCAAGCCCTGCCCTGGTGGCTGATAATCCTAGGCTGTTCTGGCTAATCTTCACTTTATTAGTTTGTTGCTGATATAAACAGAGGGAGTCAAATCCGCCTGGGATTGTTTCTTTCCCTTCAGGAGCAGTGTGCTACTCTCTCTTTTCACCCCTCCCCATCCACCTGCTTTGCATTACGTCCCAATCCGATTTCCCCAAGTCTCTGGTGTCTGATTTAATTTGCCTGACGCTGCTCCTGGAATCAGCCCTCCCCCAACCCCTCCCGTCCACAGCCTTCCAGCTCCCCATGGGGAGATCAGTCCTGGGAGAGGCTGAGGAGCAGAGAGGGAGCAAGGGACTCGCTGGGTGGACAAACGGGACTGACTGGAGACTGCAGAGGTACAAGGGACTTTTGGGCAGTGAGGAGCCATTCTCAGCAAGGGAGGCAGGCTGTGAGGGTCCCATCCAGAGGGGACCGCAACCCACCTTGCTCTACAGATCCCGGTAAGTTTGCCGCCTTGCGATGCCTGAGGTCACCTTGGTGAACCTGGCATTTGGGACCCTGAGTTTCTTGGAGTGATTATGTGGGGAACCTTTGAACAAGGGCTCATCCCATCAGAAGATCAGGGAGGGTAAGATCATGGAAAGGAGTTGGGGTTAGCACTGAGGTGTCTTTACAGTGGTGAGGGGGCTTTGCAATGGGATGGGGTTGCTTGTTCCCCACACGGCAGGTAAATCTCACCAGTTTCCAGACTGGAGCGGGAGGGTAACACCTCCCCTGATCGACCTGGCACTCGTTGCCTGTACACAGCTCTGCACTCCCAGTGTACCCTGTGCACACCTCTTTGCAGCTGGCTGCTGTTCTGGCTGGAGAAGGAGCCCTGAGAAAGCAAGGAGCAGAGCAGGGTAATTTTACCTGACCTTTGATCTCCATCACAGGAGAGAGGGATCATCTCTGTATCCGGCTCTGCAAGGAGCCCAGGGTCACCAGGGCGAGCCTGCGAAGCTAGTCAGGGATTACACAGAGACCCAGGGATGCTGCCTATTCCTACTGAGTCCTTCTTCTTGCCCTTTTCCCTTTTCCATTCATAGCCCTCTCCCAACATTTCACAGAGTGACCACTCCTTCCACAGCGTGGGGAAGCTACCCAGGAGCAGATAGTAAGAAGGTTCACCTTGTCTCTTTTTCCCACCCGTTACTTGCACCCTTATCCCCACCAGGGAGTGATGCAGGTGACTTGGAGGGACAGCCCCCAGGGAGCAAGCTGGGCCACCTCCATGGCATTGTGCGAGGGATATGGCCACTGCTCTGAAAAGTCAGGGTGTGGCAGCAAAAGGCAGAAGATGGATGATTCCAGATCCCCCTCTGTCTTGCACCACAGCAGAGGCATTTGATCTGCTATGAGCAGACACCAAAGGACTCAGGATGGGCTTGGTTGCCCACAGACAGGAGTGTTGCAGCAAGAAATTTGTTAGAAAAGGGAGGAGGGGAAAGAACTGTCATGTTGGAGAGCAGAAGAAATGAAATGTGATTTCCAAAGCCAAGAGCTGTGAACTGGATGAGCACAACTAAGGCAGAGCTCAGAACAGGGCTGGCATGAACCAGCCAAGCCCATGCTCTGTTTGGCTGTGCCCTGCTTGCTCCTGGTGGTGCTTGCAGGAGGCAAAACTCTGGAGCAGTGCTGGTGCCAAGGTCTTCCTGTCAGTAGCTGTGCTGAGAGTGGTGAATTGTTTCTTTCAAAGGTACCTAAGGACTTGGTTTCTTCTACTGCTTAGCATTCACCTGAAAGAGCCCTTACTTCCAGAAAGCACCAAGTGTGCACCATTTAGAACCCCTTCCCATTAAAACTAGCCTGGGCAACCACCATGAGCAACTGTGAGCTGATCCTTAGATCCACAAGAAATGTGTATCCCTAAGGTCCTGCTGGTCAAGGCAGGAACATGCCTTGGCCAAACTCCATTTCCCTTTCCTCTGTTCTTCCGCCATTTTGTTCCTCCCATTTCCTGCCCTAAATTTACATGACCATAATGAGCTGCTCTTTTGCACACCTGCCCTGGTCCTCCAGGGAGGCAGCTGCACTACGCTGGGGACAACTCACTCTCCACAAATTGCACTGGGACGTGACGGATGGAGGCGACAGACAAAGATGGAGCTATTATTATCGCTCATCTGCGGCTCCTTGTCCTTCTGAGGCTGAGAACAATTCCCAACTTCATTTAGAGTGTTCCCTCAGAGGGATTTAAAGGTTGGGACACAGTCCTGAGCTGCACCTTCTCTATATTTAGCCCTTTTTATCCGTCCTCGACATCCTGTCCCTGCTGTTTGATCTGCCTATGGCTCCAAAAGCCCCTCATCTGGTCGTGCAGCTTTACAGAGCAGTGAACTGGCATTCCCTTGCTAGTGCCAGAGTTGAGAAACAACCAGAGAAGGGAAGAGAGTATTGAAAAAGCAGGAGCAATGAAAGGAAGACTGGGATCCCACAGGTAATGAGGAGGACGTGTACAGCCAGCTTCACTGGGAGCAGCAATTGGAAGGAAGGGAGAACAAGGTTCCCATCTCCGTGCAGGTCTGGGTGGGCAAAACCAGAAGTCTACAAAGAAAAACTAGGGCAGGTGGATTAGGGCAGGTGGATGGACAGTGATCTCAGAGAGCCAAAGATATATGAAATAACAGCCTCAAGAACTTGGGAACCAAGCAAAGGAGGCTGGAAGGAGAGTTAGAGAGAGGAGGTTACCTAGGAGGAAAAGGCAATTCAATACTTAGGATCAATGGATCAGTCCTAAGGAACACTGGGAAAGGGCAAAGTGTGGGCCACAATGGTAGGGCTGGCTGCACAGGGTGGCTGGAAGTTCAGGCATGCCACTTGGTGTGCTGTAGGCTGTGACCAGAGCTGGATGGAGCCTTGCAGCCTGGCTGTACACTGAAAGTGAGGGGCAAACACCCCAGCATAAGGAGGATGTGCAGCCTCTGACTGAAAGCTGCAAGGCCTTCCCCAGCATCTCCCTGCTCTGTCAGTCACCTGAGAGGTGGAGTGGAATGCCAGCCCTTTTCCAAAGGAGGGGAAGTGCAAGAAGGTGGCTTTTATGGCCAGGGTCACTCATTGAGGTGCAGCTGTGCATCCTTGCTGAGAGGAGCACCCTCGTCGCTGTTCTGTTGGAATGAGAGAAGAAAAACCAGTGGAAAGGGCCCAGCTCAGGTGCTGGTCTGTTCCTGTCCTTCAGTGTAGCTGAAGGAGGCTGAGGCTGGCAGCTCCAGGCCGTGGCTGTGGCATGTTCCTCCGAGCCCTGACAGTGCTGCCCTCCTGCTCCCTCACCATTTGCTGGGGCTGGCAGCCCCATCCAGTGCATGGGCAGCAAGCAGGGAACACTCAGCAGTGCTGTGCCTCTGTCCAGCCTTGCAGGCAGCAGGCACAAGTCTCTCTCTGCAAAGTATATCCTGAAATATCTTCCTGCTGGGATAGCCTCCCAGGAGCTAGGGGAAACCTGTATCTCATTCTCTTTCCTACACTCAAAGCCATGCCTCAGGAATCATTGAACAAGCAAAAACTCACTGTGCCTGGGGGATCAATGCAAAGCCATGGAGACATTGAAGCGAAGGAATTCTTAAAGGAAATTCAAAGTGCTCTACCAAGCAGCAAGAAAAGGTGGGACTTGGGAGCTGTCTGGATGTGCTTGCCCACAGCAAGAGAGCAAGTCTGGCATGGAAGGACACAAAGCCTCACTGACCAGAAGAAATGAGGCCTTCAGGCAACATGGATGGAAGTGATGTGACCCACAGGAACGGGGAGAAATTCTGCAGATGCTGCTGGGAGATTTCTTGGGCAACACCTGGAGCACATCTGGACACTCACATCTATCCAGGTGAAATGTTGGAGCAATTAAAGACCACGTTTATCTACAAAAGTAGGAGATACTAGAATCGCTGGTGAAGATTTAAGTGCACATAACAAGAAAGAGAGAACAAAACAGAGATGTTGTATAATGATACAGTGCACCTGCATATTGAATATGGATTACAATTCTGGCTCCCTGCTCTCCCTGCAAAAACGTATCATCTCTGCTCTGTAAACAACTGAAGAAAAGCTCACAGAACAGCAGAGATAATAGGACATAACAGCTTACACGGGAGGAATGACTAAGTTTGCTCTGCAGTCTGGAAAAGAGGCAGGTATGACAAAGATGTAAAAAATACCAAGTGATGCAGAGGTGAATAGAGACCAGTTATTTGCTGATTCTTCCAACTCAAAATATAGCTCTGTCAAGTGGAACTAGTGCCACCAGGAAGTGATAGAAGCAGGAACTTCTTTGCAGAGCCTGCCACCCAGCTGTGGAAGTCATCACCATGGGGTACTGAGGAGGCTGAACTTGGCATGGGCACAAAAATGGTGTGGACAAATGCACAGAAGAAAAGTCCATCAAGGACTTGCATACAGTAATGCTGCTCTAGCTTTGGACGTCAGTGAAAAGCTGGGCTGGGCAAGTAGGAGATGTACCCCTGTTGGCTTATGTTATTCTTAGATCCTTCCCTAGGCATCCACCTTTCTTTTTATTTTATTTTGGTTTGTTTTTTCATTTGGTTGGTTGGTTTTGGTTTGGTTTGGTTTTTGATGTGAAACTGGAAGGGAACCCTGAGAGAGAACCTCAGCAGCCCTGTAGATTTCCTTGGTGATCAGAGAGTTGGTTGGTCCTGCCTGGTGAGGCTTTGCTTAGGACAAACAATAGGAAATAGCCAATGGGCTCCCCTCTTCAAGTTTCTTCCTCCTGGAGCTGAGATGGACAGCTTGGCCACGAGCAGGGAGAAGCTGATGAAGAGGACCCAGGGCTTGGAATGGAGAGGTTAAAAATGAGTGGACAAGTGTGGCCAGCACCTCAGCAAGAGGCGCTGGAGTTCTTTAGCTTCTGTACGTGTATGTGTAAGCAGGATCCAAGACAAAATAGACCTTTGACCAGGCCCAGGACAATCTTCCCAAATGTTAAGGGCTGTGGCCGGATACAGCACAACATTACTGAGTATTCAGCCAAGAAATGGTCACCAATCCTTTGTCAGAATACCTACATTTCCATAGCTGAGCAGTCACATTGGTGTCCTATCTAACTCACACCTCTCTCCTTTGATCTGTCTCCCCAGAATCCAGGCTGCCCCACGTGGAGGAGCCACCCCTAGGTCAGAAAGATGGGGGAAATGGAACAGATGAAGCAGGAGGCTGAGCAGCTGAAGAAGCAGATTGCGGTAATGCTGGCAACAGTCATGAAGTTGTTGAGAGTGTGTCTATCCCCCCTGCCACTGCATGCCCAAACTTTCCTCCTCAGCCACAAGCTGGAGTTGGGCTTTCTCCATCTACGTTCTTGTAGCCCTCTGCAGTTCTCCACAGCCCTTTAAATGCTAATGGAGATCTTCCCATTGTGGTGGGGGGAAGGGAGAGAAGAGAGGACAGGGATCCCACGAGTGCAGTGAATCCCCAGGATCTCCTCTGTCTGTGAGATAGCTGGTGTTCTGTCAGGTGGGAAGGTCTATGGAAAGAGTGTAGCACAGTGAACAGGATGCTGAGCAAATTTTGGCTCACCTTCCTGACAATTGACTGGTGTCAAGGTGCCCTGATCACAGACAGATATCCCCCCGTGCTGGCCACAATCCAAACACAGCAAAGCCACAGTTCCTACTTCTAGTAGCCCTCAGACAATGACCCCAAATTTCACTTGTCACTGCCTTCCCCGCACGTTTTTAATCTGTCTCATCTGCTGTTGTCTCTTCTCCAGGATGCCCGGAAAGCCTGTGCAGACACAACGCTTGCTCAGGTAAGGGACAGGGCTGCCTGGGCAAGCTAGCACCACTCTGAGGGGCTTTTGTCCAGTCAGGAAGGAGCTAGGAGGCAGAGATGTGGAAAGCAGTAATGGTAGTCCAAGATAAATTCTTTCTCTCACTCTTTCTTTAGATTGTGTCTGGAATGGAGGTCGTTGGACGCATCCAGATGCGGACCCGAAGGACCCTGCGGGGACACCTGGCCAAGATCTACGCCTTGCACTGGTCCACGGACTCCAAGTGAGAGCGCTGCTGCTGACCTGCTGGGTGCAGGACAGCACATGGGTGTGAGGGGCAGGAGGGATCTGATGGGAAGAAAGCCACTGACATGATCTTGTTCCTTTCTCACAGACTTATGGTCAGTGCCTCACAAGATGGGAAACTGATTGTGTGGGACACATACACAACTAACAAGGTAGGAGTCGGGTGGCTGCAAACCGGGATGCTGGAGTGGGTCCCCTCGGAGCTGGTGTCCTTGACCTGTTCTCTCTGCTGCCAAGAGCCCTGACATGGTTTCTGGTCCTCCCAGGTTCATGCCATCCCTTTGCGTTCTTCCTGGGTCATGACCTGTGCCTATGCCCCCTCTGGAAATTTTGTGGCCTGTGGAGGCCTTGACAACATGTGCTCCATCTACAGCCTCAAGTCTCGTGAAGGCAATGTCAAAGTGAGCAGGGAGCTCTCAGCCCATACAGGTGTGTGTGCTGCCTGCCTGCAACCTGCTGCCTGCCCCCAGCTTCCAAACTTCACCCTTCTGTCCCTGCCCCATTTCTCATATTTTCTTGTTCCCTTTTCCCAGGATACCTCTCCTGCTGCCGATTTCTTGATGACAACAATATCGTGACTAGCTCTGGAGATACCACATGGTGAGTGCTCCCTCTTGCATCTTAGTGACACGACCTCTGCTCTTAGCACAGCAGCAAGTGCAGTCCTTCTGCTCTTCAGCACTCCACTGTCTGAGGAGGAATTGCTCCTACACGGGGAGGCCACATGGAGCCCCTTAGGAAGCCCAATACATTCCTCCTCTCTTGGCAGGACAGATGCTCCTTTTCTCAGCTGAGGCCAGGTCAAGCAGTAGGGACCATATCAACAGTTCTCACGAAGAACAGTGTCATTTATACTAGGACAGAAAGAGTTTTAATTTTATGTGCAGCACCCATATCTTCTCCACTTCTCAAGTCTTGCCCTCTGTGCAAGGGACACTGCAGAGGCAGTGCCTTGATCCTTTGGCTCCTGGCTCTCAGGGCTCGCTGTGCTGTGACTCTGAACAGCCCTGAGTCTTTATTCACCCCACCCCATCCCAATACCTGCTTTGGAAGAACCTTTTGACCAAGGAAATGTGGCATTTCCATCAGAGATCAGGGTTACACAGGGTTTGTTTGCCTGGCTGTGGCGTGGGATCCCACTGAACAAGAGTTTTGCATCTTACAAGCACAGACACAGAAGACCTTTTTCAGCTGCCTGCTATTTTTTGGCGTTTGTGTCCCTCTTACGATCTCTCAGTATTCCCTTCAGCTGTTACACTTACAGGGATATGCCAAACCTCACACACCCCCAGCCTTAGTCTAACTCTGTTTTGGCAAAGGTATTGCCAACAACAACTGTTGTTGAGAGCATCCAGGGATGCTCTCATCCATTTCCCTGTGCAGTAGCCACAGCTTCCCTCCTTTTGCTTGTGAGTGGGACAGCTCTTCAGCCTGGCTGTGGGTCTGCTCTGCCTGGGCTGGCTCTGAGATCTTCTCTCCTCTCCTGTCCCCTCCTGCAGCGCGCTCTGGGACATCGAGACGGGGCAGCAGAAGACTGTGTTCATTGGTCACACTGGAGACTGCATGAGCTTGGCCGTCTCCCCTGACTTCAAACTCTTCATCTCCGGGGCTTGTGATGCCACTGCCAAACTGTGGGACGTGCGGGAGGGCTCCTGCCGTCAGACCTTCTCAGGGCACGAGTCCGACATCAACGCCATCTCCGTACGTATGCTCTCTGCACAGGGCTAGGGAGGAAAACGGGGGGTGGAACAGCTCCAAAACAGCCTCGGGACAAGGTGAAAGAAGCTGTCACAGTCATTAGGGTAACAAGGGTCTTAGACCTTAGCCCCGTGATCCAGCCTGAAGCAGGGAGTGCCCAAGTACATTGAAGTTTGCAGGAGGGCTGTCCCCAAGCACCAAAGCATCCAAGTCTTGGAAAGGCAGCACACCATGGTCTGCGGAGCTGAGCACCCTGACACAGGTGCTGGTCCAGCTTTGCTCACAACAGCTATTGGGAGCTGTGGTTCAGGCACACTCCAGCAGCCCTGGCACAAGATGCAAGTGAGGCAGCAGGAATACCTAACTCAGCTGAGGTCAGCTGCAGACAGGAGAGGTGGGAGATCTTCTGAAGATTAAATTTTTATGGGAGGCAGCTCAGACATTTGGGAGGAAGCACCTCCCTCAGAACTGCAGAGATGGCAGGACAGGACACACGGCAGACTATTCCTTGTAGGCTAACCAAATGCCAGCTTCCTGCAGTCTGCTGTTCAAACCACCCTCCACTGACATCAATTAGTGAAACCTTTCTCATTTGCTCCATGGCTACCTTGCCAGCCACATGTATTTCTGCCATACCTGCTCCTGAGCAGCCCTTTATTTACTCCTCAGAGCAAGACCACAGAAAATGAGCATGTATGAGAAGGCTGGGATATGAGGATCAGGCAGAGGAAGGCTCTAGTAGCCCGAATTATGTCAGACCTCAGCTGCGGGATAATGGGTGGACACTTGTCAAAGCCCAACCTAACAGCTTGAGTTAAAATAATCCTCCCTCAAGCACTGAGATATCTTGCAACAGCTCTAGCCCCTCAGGCCTTTTGGTTTTTTGGAGTGGAAAGGGTTTATCAGGCCTTATGAGAAGAATCAGTCTCCCCCTTCAGCAGGCTCAAATTTTATGATCCAGTGTCTGGTCCCACCAGGTTTTCCTGCCTCCGTGGCTTCCTGGTTGGTTAGCAGCGGGGTGATGAGTTAAAGAATTCCACCGGGATCTGAGGAAAACCTCATTAAAACATACTGTGTGCCCTCCCCAGTTCTTCCCTAACGGCGAAGCCATCTGCACCGGCTCCGATGACGCCACGTGCCGCCTCTTCGACCTGCGGGCGGACCAGGAGCTCATCATGTACTCCCACGAGACCATCATCTGCGGAATCACCTCCATCGCCCTCTCCCGCAGTGGGCGCCTCCTGTTTGCCGGCTACGACGACTTCAACTGCAACATCTGGGACTCCCTGAAAGCAGAGCGTGTGGGTGAGTGGCTCCTCGAGGTCCCTCTTTCCCTCCCTGCAAGGCCTCCTGTCCCTGCCTTAGGGATAATAAGGCACTTGTTTTTCCTAAACAGAGGAAGACATGCTATACTGACTGAAACCCAGCAAAGCTCCCTCGTGCTTAGGGAGCACACCAGAACTAGGACAACTCTCGCTGGCCTAGAAGAGATATTGGTTTTAATGTTAAGGAAGTCAAGCCTTTAAACAACATTGATCAACGGGGACAAGAAGGTTCCCACTAGCTAAAACTGCTCACAGCCACCAATAGAATATCCTACTTCCTCCCAGTCTGCCAGTTCCAGGTACTCACAGTGCCACTTGGTGGCCAGGCACCAAGCCAAGCGTGCACCTGGGCTTCCATCCAACATCTTTGGGTACTCTGTGATGCTCATACACAGGACACACAGCATTTTTCTTTCAGATGCCGCCCCTTACCCTCTGAAAAGTCATGAAACACAGCCCACCAACAGCACTGCTGTTTCTCAGCCTTACCAAGGACCCCATCCTATCTTAGTCTTACCGTCACTCCAGGGTGAAAGCAGTAGTATGAGGATTCAGCTGGCCAGGTGAATGCAGTTATACGAGGATTCAGCTGGCCGGGTGAATGCAGTTATACGAGGATTCAGCTGGCCGGGTGAATGCAGTTATACGAGGATTCAGCTGGCCGGGTGAATGCAGCTGTATGAGGATTCAGCTGGCCGGGTGAATGCAGCTGTGTGAGGATTCAGCTGGCCGGGTGAATGCAGCTGTATGAGGATTCAGCTGGCCATACCTCCCCAAGAACCCCTTGGGTGGTGGTTGGTGCCACACACAAAAGTTCTTTTGGCACGTTTGCTGCTATTCCCCACATACTGACTGTAAGCGCTTGTGCAGGAACAGATGGGGCCACACATGGCGCAGCCTGCGACACGTGTCCTCAGCAGGGCCACCCCTGTCACCTCTCACAGGCCCCCCTTTGCTCCCTGACCTCTCTTCTTTCCCACCACAGGAATCCTTTCTGGCCACGATAACAGAGTGAGCTGCCTGGGGGTGACGGCGGATGGCATGGCTGTTGCCACTGGCTCCTGGGACAGTTTCCTCAAGATTTGGAACTGAGGACGGCAGCAGAGAGGGGAAGAGCAGCGGAAGCACGGCCCACAGCCCGAGCCCATGCAAAACAGCATCACCAGCTGAGCACAACAGAAATGCCTACCTACCACTCCCACTTGTCTCTAGACACAGGTCACTTGTAGGAGTCTCCCAGAGTGAAAGGAGATCAGGGAGGAGGAGCAGGGGGAGCTGGGGAGCAGGAGCACAGGCACTGGCCCTTCTCTCCACCTCTAATCAGCCCCAGCAGTTTCCAGCCTTGTGCAGGCTTGAAGACCTTTTCTTTATGTCTCAGGACTTTGCAGTACAATTCAGACACCCTGCACCTTCCTTCAAACACGTCTACCCACAGTGGTACCCATCCTCCTCCTTCAGAGGACCCCTCATGCAACACCCACCCAGACTAAGCTCTCTCCCTGCTTTAACTCTACCTAACTTCTCTGTGCAGCTGTCCTGTACCCATGCAGACAGCCCCAGACACATTGGATTTGAGATTTCTATGGCACCACCTCAAACAAAAAGCTAGAGTAAATTTGGCTCATTTTCATGGGGGAACACTTAGCTCAAGTCCTATCTATGCATAATGGGGGGAAAGGCAGCCTTCAGACCTGCCAGAATAGCAGGGAATATATTTATTCTTTTCTTAGTTCAAGTCTTATCTATGCATAAATGGCAGAAAGGTAGCCCTCAAAACCTGCCAGAATATCAGGGAATATTATATTTATTCTTATTTGTTGTCTGCTTCTTGCTGTTCCTTCCCTCTTTGCCTCACTCCTGCATTGTGTGGTGACCCTATATAACCAGTAGCCATCAGCCAATGTTTTCAAGTCTGTTTAGATCTTCATAGCCCAGGCAAATAAAGAAAGCTCACAGAAGCACTGCAGGCTGTGTTCTTTCCAGCATTGCAATGAGCTACTGCAAACAGAACTCCTTTCCTGTGACTATTGCCTGCTGGTCTCAACCAGTCAACACCTCCTCCCCAGACCTTCCTTCAGCTCTCATCCCCAGGGGAGGCTGTTCCTCACATGCTGTAGTTGAGAAGAGGCTGGAGTTGGGATAGCAAGATGAAAGTGCATCCTTTCAAAGCTTGGATATTTTAGCTCAGTTACACAACCATTTTTTTCAGCCCCTATTCCACTTGTTGGCTCAGAGCAACATCCTGGGGGGCCCAAGGCTCTGCTGGGAGAGCTGGAGATCAACAAGGTTTGGTAACTTAGCAGAAGGTCAATATTAATGGACAGTACTATCTCACATTATTTTGGATCTCACCCTCACGACAGACCCTTGGATAACTCAGTTTCAGGCCAGTGTAGGAGCAGTACAACTCCAGAGGTGACACTGGATAGACATCAGCTTCCTGCAGGGAGCTGCAGCTTCCCAGCTCACGCTGTTGTACATGGATTCAAGGCCATACCCTTCAGCATGCTCCAGGCAGGGGACAAGGCAGTTTTAAGGCTAATGGAAGGCTGAACTATTTGTTCCTGAGCCCTTGTCCCAGAGAAAATATTGTGCTGAGCAAGCACAATATCAGGACATACAGTCAGCAAAGGTTGAACAGAAATTTATTTACTAGAGATAAAAACTCTATGGAAAAACCAATACAGCTGATATACAATAAAAGAGACAAAGCCTGTGCTGTACATTAGACATGACAAGCTAGGAAGAGGAGGGAGAAATCTTTCCCCAACAGGGATAGGTGAGTAATGTGACCACTGCTTTGGGGTTTTAGTCTGTTGTACGATTTCTTCCCTCTAGAAAATTCTCAAAACATAGGAGCAAGATCCTGAAAAAAGAAATGTCTAGTTCTCCACAAAAGGACACTGCTGGTTCTCCTTGTTCAAGTCATTCCAAACACAGTTCCCAGATTTAAGGCTCCTGCTCAGATCCACTTCCTTCTTCTCCCCAAGGTTCTCTCCCAACACGTGCCGCTTGCCCTAGAGAAATAAAAAACCCAAACACAGAGTGTAAAATACAAGTTAATCGAAGGTTAGTTAATTCTCAGCAGAATATGTAGCCTACTTTCAGGCCATTCAGCTTGGACTCTCTTGTGACAATGTACAAGAGTGATCTTTTCTACAGCCCAGAGAGAAAGAATGCACTGAAATGGGCAATTTCACAGTAAGGCCAAAGACAGACATTGAACAAGACTCAGAGGCATTTAGTAACAAGACTGACCCACAGAAAAACATTTGTGAAGTTACTAGTCTCTACAGGCCGAGGAAGCCACAATTCTCAACTGGGACCCTACAAGATACAGAAATTGAAGGATTTGGCTTTTTTTTCAGCTCAATCTCCCTCTGTCAGCATAACACATTAAGCTTTACCTGGCGAGGGGCAGGAGCACTGGGAGAATTATCATCTTGTAGAATGCTGAGGGGAGAGCGGCCAGTTCCTCCAGATGTTGCCATGAATTTGTTGTTGGGCTTGTGTCTCACGGGCTTGCTCACTAGTTGACAAAAGGAAACACACCAGCACATCACGACAAGGCTCAAAAGGTCCTGGATTTTCTGTGCCCCCTGGCCTTTATCAAAGACTTACCCAAGGGCTTTGAGGCAAAGGGATCACAGAAAGGTTGATGTTGGAAGTGAACTCTAGAGGACCTGCTCCAGCAGGGTCACCTAGAGCCCATTGTCCAGGACTATGTCCAGGTGTCTCTTGACTATCTCAATGGATAGATTCTGCAACCTCTATGAGCAACCTGCTCCATTGCTTGGTCACCCTCACAGTGAAAAAAAAAGCGTTTCCTCATGTTCAGGAGCTTCCTGTGTACCATTCTGTCCCCTTTGCCTCTGGTCCCATCACTGGGGGCCACAGAAAAGAGCCTGGCTCTCCCTTCCTCATACCTTTCCTTCAGGTATTTGTATCTATTAACAAGACACCCCCTGAGCGTTTTCCTCTCCAGGTTGAACAGTTCTCAGCCACTCCTCCGCGGAGCAGTGCTCAGCCCAGAGCTTTCTAAAACAGTCTGTATCAAAGCCTCTCAGCACTGCTCAGCCTTAGCACAGAGATGTGCTGCCCACCCTTGCTCCACAGCTCTTCCCAAGGAGAAACTGTAAGGTCCCTCTGGACAGGTCTCCACAGTCACAAACCCATTTCAGAGTGGGGAAGATTTGTCATATATCTCTTGATTTTGAATACAGTTTGAAAACAATTTCGCATCCCTGGACAGAAATCTATTTGATAACATAACAGTTCCCAGAGGGTGCCCGGCCGCAGAGGCCCCAGGCGGTGGGACACAGCCGAACTGGGGGATAGGGACAGGCTTTGTCACGGAGCACGCCTGGAGAAGGCACCCGAACCAGATGGTGCCGGGAGCCCCGACTTGCTCGCAGCCCATCCCGGGCAGCTCTCCGGGCACACGGAGCCCTGTCCCCCCCACACCGAGCACGTACCCGAGGAGAAGCCGTGTCCGGCAGGGCGGCCGGGCCGGGCGGTGCTGGGAGAGGGCGGCCTCTCCGCCTCTTCGCCCGCGGGCGGGGAGCTCCGCCGGGCCGGCTCCTCG
>VYZP01061244.1:0-14814 GCA_013400635.1 Hypocryptadius cinnamomeus | reverse complement strand
CGGGCCGGGGGTCCCGCCCTGCCCGGGTCTGAGCTACCTCCCCGGCCTCGCCACGCGGCGTGGCCCGGCAGGCGGGGGGCGAGGCGGTGCTGTGTCATTAAGATGGCAGTGGTCCCTTCTCCAGCCATCTCCACCCCGCTGACATCCCTGCGCTTCCTGCGCTTCCCCCGCTCGGCCTCAGTGGACCAAAGGGGCGGCGGAGGCAGCGGGAGGGCGAGGGAGGTGCCCCTTGAGAGCTTCTTCGCGGGCGCCCGTCCGCGCTGAGCCCCAGCCCGGCAGAAATGGGCTGCAGCTGGAAGATACGGGTCCTTCGAGGCAGCCGCACATGGCATCCTGGCCCTCCTTCCCTCCCCGAGCTCCACAGTGATGCCTGACCCTGCAGTGCCCGCTCTGCCTCAGTCCCAGCAGCTTCTGAAAGCTTCTGAGTGGTTTCCTTCCTTTCCAGCCCCTGCGTTTGAGTCCCCTGCCCCTTCAGTTTGAAAAGGGTGTCTGCTGAATGAGTGTGGTGTTTTCCAGCTGCTGATGGGATGGTGGGGGCACATTCTGTGTCTGTTTCCAAGCTGCTCAGAGGCTTTTGAACGCAACAGCAAAAGTAAACAGTGGTCTGTTAACCTTCCTCACACTGCAGCTTGGCAGCATTCCCTATGGCACTGGGAGTCATGTGTTTGGACAGGGTGCCACAGTTTTGCTGGTAATGATTGTACCATGCTCTGAACTTGTAAACTGTGTGTGCTAGGGGCCTTCTACGACATAAACGCAGGCTTTCCTGATTTGGTAGCATCCTGCCATAAATGAACACACAAATAGTTCTTTAAATACATCATCATTACAGGAGTACCTGTTCTTCTGGGACAGCCAGGCTGGGGCTTGCCATCCTATTTCTTACTAGCTGCTTGTGGCTGCTATGTAGGAATGAGCTGTTGCCGTGACTTAATGAATAATGACTAGTCTGCCATGCCTATCCTAGCAGCTGGAATGCCATTCCTTACCACCTCCCTTCAGTTTTGTCCCTCCTTCCTTGCAGGAGTCGGATGGCGGCTTGTATATCTGCATGAACACGTTCCTGGGCTTTGGGAAGCAGTATGTGGAAAAGCACTATCAGAAAACAGGCCAGCGGGTCTACCTGCACCTCAAAAGAACACGAAAACCGGTAAAAAATAAAAATACATACACTCAAACTTGTTCTGAAATTGAGAGCTGGGCTGTGTCTGTGTATTCCATCAGATACAGAGGTTTTTTTCCTGAGATACAGCTGTTGTTTTTCCTGGTGAATTGAGGGACACCAGTGCTTCAGTTCTGCTTGTGCTGAGTTGTTGTATGGATTGCCCACGTTATTTCTGCCTGGTTTCCTTCTGTTTTCAGAGTAGCTTGATTTCAATCCCTAAAGTTTGCCACAGCGTGCCTGTCCCCTTAACTCTGATTTCCCTATTTCTTTTCAATGCCACAGAAGGAAGAAGACACCAACTCCAGTGCTGGGGACCCCCCGAGGAAGAAACCAACTCGCTTGGCTATTGGTAAGGAAGCACCTACGTACTGTATGGTCCCTGTGTTCAGCCAGTCCTCTGCAGCTGCCTGGTTTGTCTCTTCTGCTTTATTCTTCTTGGCTAATATCCCTGGCCAAATTCAGACTTCATGTTTTCCAGTGTGTCTGGGGTGAGCAGTTCCTGTAGAATGGTCATTAAGGTGGTAGTTGTGTTCTGTGTCCAAAGTTGCATCTTGTTTTCCGTGGATAAATACGGTTTTTATCCTTTGCCGTGACTCTGCATGCCTGGCTCAGCTTGGTGTGGGGATCACCAGACTGGGACTGTTGCTTAAACACAATGTGCTCAGCATGGGGCTGAAGTAAGTTTGAGAAAATTTATGTCTGAGAAAAGTAAGCTTGAAGCTCCTGGCAGATAAACTATTTTTTAAACTCCTCTGATATTGAACTAGCATTATTGATATAAATGGGGAAGAAATTAATGGAAAATGCTGCGTTAACATTTTTGGTTCATTAGGTCTTGTAAGGCTGATACTGGAGGAAATACATGTGAAGATTAAAACATAAAAAATATTTTAAACATTCCTTTTTTTGGAAGAACAAGGCTGGTGTTCCCATTACTGTCTTTCACCGACTAAGAGGGCTGTTGTGGCAATCAGTGGAGATGCTGCTTATTTGGAGCAGTCTCAGCTGGTAATTTCTGAGCCATTATGGAGACACATAAAGGAAGGAACAGGAACATTTGTAGCAGTAACAGGTTCTTGGCTTGCTGGAAGCTGACCGCTAGAGGGAAATCCAGAATCTGGACCGTGAATGTCTTGATTTTGGCTCAGTTTTTCCCTGGTGTAGACGCCCAGTGACTCGTCTACTGCCAGAGCACAAACACCACTATTAAGGCTGGCAGCCACTCCCTGTTTTGCTGGTGAGCTGAATAGAGCCCCAAAGATCACTTCTAGCAAAATTGAGGCTGGAATCTCTGTTTCTTCAGATAGCCAGTGCTTTTATGTGTATATGAGATTATGCTGCTTTGGGAGAGATGAGGCCTGGTCTGCATTATGAGTTATTTCTGCATGCTGAATTCTTCAAAGGTCTTTCAACAAGTGTTGTCAGTGGGTCGGCAAATACCTGCCTGTGATAACAGCTTAGTGGTGTGAATGGAGCAGGAGAGAATAACAAAAAGTATTAGCCCTGTGAGACAATGGTCTTAAGGTCAGGAGAAGTTTTTTTTAATCTTTGTTTTAGCTGGACTGTGGTGGTATAGCTAATCCTGACACGGGAGATTTTTTTTAAAGTATTAGAAAGATTTGTGAACAAAATGTAGCCCTTGATCTTTCTGTACCTCACTTTCCCCTCTCAATGAAAGATGTGCAGTGCTTGCCTCCTATGCCAGCCTGTTGGTTGATGGACTTTTGTGGTGTGTAGTGCTTGGGTACCACCATGGAAAAGGAGGCAGTGTACCTCAGGGCAAGCTGGTGGCTGCAGACCCTCTTCCGCATCTGGAGCCTCAGAAGATTCACATAACCACCTGAGGGGACCTCAGCAGTCTGGTTTAGTTTGTTTAGGGTTCAGGAATTGTGTAATGCCCTGGGGGGTTGTCTATTGCTTTACTCTGTGAAGTGGTGACAGGAAATCTCTGGGCTGTGCTGAAGAGGCACAGAAGAAGATTATCTAGGTATGTTGCTGCATGGTGCTGGTGACTGTTTTCTAAAACCACTGTGCTCATACGTAGCAGTTTGTGAACAGTGTAAAAACTGTAGGTATCTAAGGAGGGAGTTGCAGGAGATATCATGGGACTGGATATTTTTGACAAGAGTGTTTTAAGGAAATGGAGTAGTGATTATCAGATCTGTGTTGCACACAGGATTCTTGAGGCAGAGGCACTGAGCAGCAAAAGCTTTTATTCCCTTCAGAGATTTGTTGCAGCTACAGATGTTCAGATATTTGTTGCAGAGATTATTGCAGTCACAGCATGCAATTTTTCTAGGAATAAATGAAATTCAGTTTAAAAACACAGGGGGTTTAGGCTGCTAATAGGCCATGTGTCTTCTGCCTGTTTCCTTTGGGGATGTAGGATGTGAATATCTGCAGAACAGAGAAGGCAAAGCTTTTCCTCTGAGTACCTATATAATCCAAAAACTGTAGGTGAGGGAAACTGCAGAAACTGCAGATGTTTTGGTGGGCATCCATGATGACTCTTTACAACTGGCAAATAACCTTTTACATATGGATCTCCAGTTTCTGGTGCAACCTCTGGAAAGCACAGCTGGGTGGACATAAAAAATACTATCACTATACCTTTGCTCAGACTTTTTCTGCAATTCTGGATGTTCTGGTTCCAGAGGAGCTCCTGGTTCTTCTTGCTTGAGTGCAGGACTCTAGACTATCCTTTCTGGAAAAGGCAAGAAAGAGAGGCAGGCGTCTTAAAGATGCTGATAGACCTGACCTTTGCCCTGGCTTACAGGATGATCTCTTCATGCACATCTCCATTCATTGTCTTGAGTATTCTGGTTAAGGTTGAACACCAGTGCTTTATCTTGGCTCTCTTCTGGCCAGTGCCTCTCTAGAGGAGGTTTGGTTTTCTTCCTAGTTGTAGCCAGAGTCTGGAGATTGTTTTTTGGCATCTGTAAAAAGAGCTGGGGAAAACAACATCTATTGTCACTAGGCTTATAATTGTTCCTGTGAAGTCCACCGCACCAGCAGAAGCTCTGGGATCCAGAAGTGGAAGAAAGATTGTGGATCACTGATTTAGATCGTTGTCTTAGTCATGGTGCCTTATTTCATGTAAGCTGTGGGGAAAGAAGCTTTTCAAGCTCTTTGGTTTCACCTGTTACCACAATGTTTTTTCTTCTTGTAGGTGTAGAAGGTGGATTTGACCTCACAGAAGAAAAGTTTGAATATGACGAAGATGTAAAAATAGTGATTTTGCCAGACCATTTGGATATTCCACGTGATGGGTTGGAGGGACTACCAGACATGGTCAAAGACAGGGTATGTTTGGGTGGAGGGCTGTGTTTACTATTGATGAGGAAATGTACCATTACAGAGAAGGAAACTGCCCTGTAAAAGGGATCCTGCAGAGCTGCTGTGAAGTCTCAGCTGGCAGTCACCAGGATTGCTCTGCACTTACACAGTGCTGTGTATTACAGAGTTTTGCCTTGTGTGTGACTGAGTCTCCCAAAAGCCTCAACCGACTTGCCTAAAGTGTTGTGGCACTGGAAGCTTCTTGTGCCCTTACTGTGGTACGCCAGCCCTTCATGTTTTCTCCTGCTGTCCTGGTTCCAGATTGCCAGTGCGATTGAGGCCATCCTGACAGCGGATTCAGCCTCACGGAAGCAGGAGGTGCAGGCTTGGGATGGGGAGGTTCGCCGTGTTTCCAAACACGCTTTTTCCCTGCACCAGCTTCAGAACGATGTCCGCATCCCACCGTGGTGAGCATAGTACTGGAACTTGCTGTGTCACTCGTGTCCCAGGCCCTTCTCCTGTGCTGGCCTGCAGCAGCAGATGAGACTTCTTTTGTGAGTCTCCAAGTGTGCCTTGTCACAGTAGATTCAGCGGAGGTGGCACACTAGGGTACATCAGGATTCTCAGTGTTCTTAGTAAAAGAGGAATGAGGTCGCTTATACTACAGATATTGCAGTGGGCAGCAATGGTGAGGGCTTGGGAGGTAGAACCCAGAGGTTTTCCCTCTGATCTCTTTTTCTCTGTTCCTGGTCAATAGTGGCTGGAAGTGCAGCAAGTGTGACATGAAGGAGAACCTGTGGCTGAACATGACCGACGGAGCCATCCTCTGTGGTCGGCGCTACTTCGACGGCAGTGGCGGCAACAACCACGCCGTCGAGCACTACCGAGAAACCGGCTACCCGCTGGCTGTGAAACTGGGAACAATCACTCCTGATGGGGCTGGTGAGAAGGGGCATCCTCCCAGGGTTAGGGGTGCCAGGCAGCACTCAGGCTGACGCAGATCTCTTGCAGGTATCAGGGTGGAGTTAGCCATCTTGTGACCTGGAACACGCAGTGTCATCCCATTGTGAACTTTGCCACTCTGACCTGCTTCTTGTGTGAGGCAAAGAACGAGCTGATAAAAAAGCCTTGCCTTCCTCTGCCCCTCCCTTGTAATTGGGAGCTTTTAGAATAGTTACCCAAGTTGCCATCTGATTTTCTGTGTTGGGGTGCTTATCAGAGAATTGTGTGTTCAAATCCTGAGCAGAGAGTATATGGCACAGTAACCCACTTTCCTTACTCCTGGCAGAAGTGTACCTCTGTACCCTGATCAGTGACAAAGTTGTCTTGTCACATGTTTAGGAGGAATCTCAATATTCTGTCTGTTATGTTATTCTGCTGAGAAAGGGAAGAAAGTCCAATGGCTCAGTTTGTCAAAACTCCCAGTTCTGAGTGCTTTCTTCTTCCAGCTGTGAATTTGAGATCACAGGCCATTATAAGTTCCTTTTTTTTTCTGTTTTCCTGCATAGATGTCTACTCCTATGATGAGGATGACATGGTGTTGGATCCCAACCTGGCAGAACACCTGGCACACTTTGGGATTGACATGCTCAAGATGCAGAAGGTGAGGAGGAAGTGGTGTCCTCCATAGGCCCAGAGGGAGACAGAAGCAGGTCTGAGGTGTCTTTGCTAGATTCCAACTTTCTGTGGCTATTCTTGGTGAAGAAGCCCTGGGGTTTTTTGTCACACAGAGAGTTGCCTCTCTTCTTTGATTGCCTTTTTTGCCTTTCTTTCATGTCCCTCAAATTTATTTCCCTGGGGTTATGTGTCAGTACTGCAGGCAGGGAGGCTCCCAGGTGCTGAGATCTTTTTGTTAGTGTGTAGTTTCCATGCCTCTTTCTAGGGAATGGTTTAGATGTCTCCCATATTTCTTTTCCTTCCTCTTTCTGTCCCAGGTATTTATATATATGGAAACAACTCTTGTTTCTTCCTCGTCTACTTACAGAATAAAACAGAATGGATTTGACTCTGTTTCTCTACAGCATTGCACTTTTCACACCTCTGATGTTGCCTTGAGTCTTCTTTGAGGATTTTCCTGTTCTTTCCCCCTGCAGACAGACAAGACCATGACAGAACTGGAAATAGACATGAACCAGCGCATTGGCGAGTGGGAGCTCATCCAGGAGTCTGGTGTCCAACTCAAGCCCCTCTATGGGCCTGGCTACACTGGTATCCGTAACCTGGGCAACAGTTGCTACCTCAATTCTGTGATGCAGGTGCTGTTCAGTATCCCAGACTTCCAGAGAAAGTAAGTGAGCTTAATCACTCCTTTCCATTAGTCTGGGATCAGTACAAAGGTCCCTTAGAGCTGGGAGCTTCTGTGGCAGCGATCATGCTCAGAGCTGCATTTTTACCAGAGGAAGCTGCACATCCCTTAGATTGCTCCATTTTGCTCTGCAGGTATGTGGACAAGCTGGAGAAGATATTCCAAAGTGCACCTTCGGACCCCACACAGGACTTCAGCACACAAGTGTATGTAGAATTTTGGTGAGAGAAGGAAGGCTGAGGCTGCCTGGATGCATCCCCTCTGTGCTGCTTTGCTCCAGGGTTTTCCCTCAAACCTCACCTCACTTTACTTGCCTGGCACCAGAGACACTGATCCTCAGTGATCAATAAGGATCTAAGCCAAGGAAGTTCAGCTGAATGCCCTAGATTGAGAGGACAGAGTGCACCCTGTGTTCATGAGAGGCTCTGAAATGTATTACATGTGTTATGCACGTTAAACTGGGGAGGATTTCTGGGAGACAGCTTCTGTCTGCATAACAGTTAAAAGGGGCTTGCTGTCTGTAGTGGGAGGAGATGGCAAAGAGCAAGGGGATAAGTAGGTTTAGGCAGCTTTATTCTCAGCAGATAACTTATGTATGCTTAAAGAGGCTTCCCTCAAGAGGTACTGTGCAGGAGAATATGCAGAAGGAGGAACACAAGATTTGGGAGGGGGTTGCATTTCAAGTACATCAAGTCTGTGCTGCAGCTGCTCTCAAACAAGGATGTGGAAGTTTGGGGTGGAGGAATGGAAGGTGGCATTTGTGGACAGGGTGTTCAGTGGTACAGGAGGATTCTAAATTTGGGCAGCCTGGAGTGAGGTGTTCACTGAGAGGGGATTAAGGTGAGACAGGCAGAAAGATGATTGCTTGGGGAAAGGGAGGAGTTGGTAAGGTTTGGTTCCAGACAAATGGCAATATGGCAATAATGACAGGGAAGGACTGGAGTGAAATGGAATAGCAGGAGGGTCTGGGCATAGGAGGAACTCGCTGAACACATACTGTTGTCCATTAAGTGCCTGATGCAGTCAATCTTTCCTCTGGGAAAACGTGATCAGTGTGCTCACAGCAGTGCTATTTCTGGCTCAGACAATTTCTCTGTGCCCTGTTGTCTCTGCACAGTGAGACACTGCTCCGTTCCCCCGTCAGGCTGCAGCTCAGCTTGGCTGCTGCGCAGCTGCTGTGTGGCTCAGCACCAGCTGTTCCTTCTTGTTCTACTCAGTGTGCAAGCAGTGGTTGAGATTGGCACCCTAAAGCCCTGGTAACTTTGAAGTCATTGATGTCTCCAGGGGCCAGAGAGCAGACCACAATAAGATAATCTTGCCTGGTGCAGCAGGGAAAGCTGTTATCTCTGAGACTGACAGTCCATGGCAGTGTTAAAGCTGGATGGGTTGATGTGGCTCCTGGAGCATGTGAGATTGAAGAAACATTGATACGAACAATGACTTTGTCATTCCAGAGCCAAACTGGGCCATGGACTGCTTTCTGGGGAGTATTCAAGGCCAGCTTCTGCAGATGGGGAGCAGCAGCCTGATCAGAAGGTGAGGCTTGGATACAGCATCCTCTTGATGCATGAGGTATTGTGTATGCCATGTCTTCTTTCTGAAGACACGTGCTGGGGCTTGTTCTGAGGCCTGTCACCTGAAGAAAAGCATGGCTAAGGATACAGTGCTACATGCCAGGACACGTGCTTGGCAAATTACATATTAACCACCTTCCTCTTCCACATTGTTCTTTGCAGGGTATGCAAAATGGCATTGCTCCACGCATGTTTAAGTCCCTCATCGGAAAGGGACACCCAGAATTTTCCACTAACCGACAGCAGGATGCCCAGGAATTCTTTCTGCACTTCATCAACATGGTGGAGGTAATGGTTGAGTCTATCCGGCAAATCATGGAAAAGTCCAGCTTGATTTTCTTCCCACAGCCAGGGGTGAGGAGTGGAGGTGAGAAGCTGGCAACTGGAGCAGAGAGAGGGAAAGAACACAGGGAAATGGGCCATCTAGCACTTGCCAGGGTGGAGAAGGAGAGGTGCTTGGCCATGTTTTCAGGGCTGATTCCATGGAGAAATCTTTTTGGGAGTGGCACAGCTGGAGGTGTGAAGTTTCTTCTGTAGGAGCAGGAATGCCATGGCTTCCTGGAGTACAGAAGCTGGCTTTAGTTTCCTCTTTGCTGTCTTTTCCAGGGTACTGGTACAGAAGTGACTACTCTTCAGCCATGTGCTGTGTGACATCACTGTTACTGCAGATCATTTTTAGTGCCATTCTGATATTACACCTGTGCTTCTAATTTCTCCTCCTTCAGAGGAACTGCCGCAGCTCGGAGAACCCTAATGAGGTCTTCCGTTTTCTGGTGGAGGAGAAGCTGAAGTGCCTGGCCACGGAAAAGGTGAAATATACCCAACGTGTGGACTATATTATGCAGCTGCCTGTGCCCATGGATGCTGCACTCAACAAAGGTCAGTAATGTGCCAACACCAGAACAGTAGCAAGCCCTATGTTTGTATATTGTACTATTCCTACAGAACTCCTTAAATGAAAGAGGGACTTCTTTGCCACTTCTGAGGCCAGATCCTTCTCCTACTTTTGAGGGATTGGGCTGATATCTTCAGAGGTGGTGTGACACGGTGATGTCCCTCTAGAGCCTTTCCCTCGGCCGCCACAAGCTGGGCTGTGATTGAGCAGCAAACCAGGAGTGACTGCAGTAGCAGAAGTGTGCACTGGAAGCTGTGCTCCGTTATCGATGGCGTGTATCTCTAGGCCTGCTCTGCCTCTGGGTGTAGCTTACACCAGTCACTTTGTAGGTACCTGGAGGTGGTCCTTGACTCCTCTGCTTTATTCTCTAGATGAACTGCTGGAGTATGAGGAGAAGAAGAGGCAGGCAGAGGAGGAGAAGCAGCCACTGCCTGAGCTGGTGCGAGCCAAGGTGCCTTTCAGCTCCTGCCTAGAGGCCTATGGAGCTCCAGAGCAGGTGGATGATTTCTGGAGCACAGCCTTGCAGGCCAAGTCTGTGGCTCTCAAGTAAGTGTGTGTCAGCTAAGCTGTGATGAACTGGCCATAGTTTCATCTCTGAGGACTTCTTGTAGTGGCTTCGGGGAAAACCATTACTGAAGCTTTGTAGTCCTCCACACCCTGGGTCCATAGAACACTGAAGCAGAGAGGGGATCAGTCCATCAGTGCTGGGGTGGTTACCCTCAGTAGGCAGAACAGCAGTGCTAGTGAAGTCCTAGCCATCAGAGTGACAGGCTACAAAAACACAGTGATATTTCAGAAAACTAGTAGCTTTTACTGTAAATTTAAAATTTAGCTTTGAAATCTGTACTGACTGTATGATGACGCTGATATTGCACTATCTCTAAAATTTCTTCAAGTTTTTAACCGTGAAGGTTTGAGCAGAACACTGAGTGTAACAGATGCATGAGTTCTTTGAAAGAATGCTAGTTTAAATGCTAGTAGCAAGGTTTAAAAACAGCTTTAATTTTTCTCACTGCTTGTAGCACATGCAACAGTGCAAAGTTGAAGTGACAAGACTACAAATGTAAGCAGCTTTCTGCTGTGATGCTGAGTGTTCTTTCGTAATGAAAGTCATCAGAGTTGGAAGTGCTTTTCTATACTCCATTATTAATGGAGTAATTAATTAATTACATTATTAAGCAAATACTCCATTATTAAGCAATAGCTACTATAAACAAACATCAAATTGAAAAGTAACATTTTGTTTTAATTTTTACTGAGTTGTATTCAAACACTTTACTGTCACTTAATTTAGTTCTACAGCATGTTGCAATTATCACCTGGTAATGAGTGTCTGTCTCACTTGCAGATGCTTCTGCCTTTACAAACGTTGCTCTCTGTTTCATAGATTCCAGACTCTCTCTCTCAAATTGTCTAACTAAATAATGTTTAATCAAATTCAGTTAACTTAAAATTCGCTGCTTCTGTTTCATATCCAAAAAAGTGCTCTTCACAGTTCCTGCAGGTGTATCTGTTGGTCTAATAAAAGATGTTATTTCCACTACATTCCTTAAGGGTTAGACTTTTAATTAAACAAAATCTGACCAGGCTTGTAAAATACAGGATTGGAAGGTAGAGAATATGTACTATTTTTTCTTATCTCCAAGATTTGCATTCCATCTCATCTGGTCAGGGCTTCTGCCTTAGAAATGGTTCTGTGTTTGAGGAGCTTTAAGCTCAGCACAGAAGAGCTGCACAGACAGGTGTGTCCCCCAACTTGCTCAGGACATGGCTCTGTCCTACTCACTGATTTCTTGGATCAGGTAGATACCCTCAATCTTTGCTGACAAGGTATTTAAAAATATTACGTGTCTCTTTCAGAACGACGCGGTTCGCCTCTTTCCCAGATTATCTGGTCATCCAGATCAAGAAGTTCACTTTCGGTCTGGACTGGGTGCCCAAAAAACTTGGTAAGGAGGATGAGAAGTACAGAGCATATAGGTACTGGGAGTCACATATGGATATTGTGGTCATTACTGCCAAGAGGAAAGTAACTATCCCAAAAGTTGCTGCAGGCTTCCCCAGGGACTTACCCTTCTGTATCTCCCAGCTGAGTCCTTTGTTTCTGCCCCTGCGTGGAGGCTGAGCAGGACCGTATCTTGCAGATGTTTCCATTGAAATGCCAGAGGAGCTGGATATCTCTGCACTGCAGGGAACAGGGCTGCAGGAAGGAGAAGAAGAAATGCCAGACATCGCACCCCCGCTGGTGACACCAGATGAGCCCAAAGGTAGCCTGGGGTTCTATGGCAACGAGGACGACGACTCCTTCTGCTCCCCTCACTTCTCCTCTCCGACATGTTAGTGATTCTCCTCCTCTCTTCCTGATGCCTGACTCATTTCCTTGCTCTCCTTGCCTTGTGTCCCATGTTAGCAGTTTCCCACTTGCTCAGACTTTCCCTGTCCTTTTGTCAGCGATTGCCAGCTGCCTCCCTTGCATGCCTGTTATGCAAGGGTGTTATGCAAGGGGGTTTGTTGATTCCTGTTCTGTGCAAGATGGGGTGGCATGTCCGGTGCATTTAGAGGAGACAGAGCTGGGATTTATACAGGATTTAATTGGTAGGGGTATTTAATTTTCACAAACAACAATGGGAGGTTGGGTTCAGAGCCTAGGGAAGAGCCAGTGCTCCTGAGTTCATGGGTTGAATCATTTTGGTTTTTCCCTGTATATGAGACTGCTCTTCTGAAGAAGAAAGGTGGCTGAGAAAAGCCAAGAGATGGAACTTGGTGTGAAAGGAGGCGGTGGCTTTGGAGGCTGTGTGACACGAGACGAAATGGAGCCAGCAGGGATGGGTGGGAGTGGGTGGCTCTAACTTCTGTCTCCCCACAGCACCCATGCTGGATGAGTCGGTGATTATCCAGCTAGTGGAAATGGGCTTTCCCATGGATGCCTGCCGCAAAGCCGTGTATTACACAGGGAATAGTGGGGTTGAGGCGGCCATGAACTGGGTCATGTCACATATGGACGATCCAGGTATGAGGCTATGGCCATGGTGAAGCTTACTGCTTCTGGGCTGTTCTTGTGTCCTGCTACCACAGTGGAAAACTGAAGTAGTTTGGACTTGGGCTGTACCATCTTGGAGACATCTGATTACTCTGAGCTGTGTTGTGTTTCTTGCTGCAGACTTTGCTAACCCATTAGTTCTCCCTGGATCCAGTGGGCCAGGGTCAACTATTGCCTGCCCAGACCCTCCTTCAGAAGACAGCGTGGCCACCATTGTCTCCATGGGTTTCTCCCGGGACCAGGCAATGAAAGCGCTTAGAGCCACGGTGAGAGGCACGGGTGACATCAGAGTGCAAGGATTTTCCCAGGAACAGGAATTCTCAAGTTCACTGTCTTATTCTTCCTTCCAGAACAACAGTCTGGAGCGTGCTGTGGATTGGATCTTCAGTCACATTGATGACCTCGATGCAGAAGCTGCTATGGATATCTCAGAGGGGCGCTCGGCAGCCGAATCCATCTCTGAATCCATCCCTGTGGGTCCCAAAGTGCGCGATGGGCCTGGAAGTGAGTTCCAAGCCATAGGAATGTGGATTTTGGGCTGCAAACTCAACAGTACTTTCTCATTCCTGATCCACGCAGTACTGCAAGTTTTAGCAGCAGCAGCTTTTACAGGGGTGGACTGGTTGTAGAGGTGGAAGCAGGGAGGAAGAGGGAAGGAATGGCAAAATAGTCTAGACCCTTCAGGCTGGATGAGGATTACCTGGAAGCCAGTAAGAGACAGGTTGGGGAAGTGCCATCAAGTGAAAGACTGGAAGGGCTGTGCTGCTTTTATCCAGTGGTTCTGGGAGGCTTTTTCCCCCCTTTTGGTTCCCACTTAAAAAAACAGTTCCAGTTTGTGCACAGAATTTGTCCCAGTGGTGCTTGGCTGCTGGGTGCCATAGGGAGGCAAAATCCCTGCTTTACCCATCCAGCACCCATGGCCCAAATAAAAAGTTGTAAGAGACAAGGCTAAATGGGAGTTAGCATCTCCCATTTCCCTCTGTGTTTGGCCTTAAGACCAATCATAGTCATACTTGATGGGGATCCAATTCTAAATTATTACCCAGCAGAGCTTCCTTCAGGGAGGGATCCTTCTCTAGAGAGGGCCTTGCACAGGGCATTAGGGAGTAAGACATGTTTCCTCTTTCCCTGACAATCCTCTCTTCCCCCCTTCTTTCAAGAATATCAGCTGTTTGCCTTCATCAGCCACATGGGCACTTCAACTATGTGTGGACATTATGTTTGTCACATCAAGAAAGATGGCAGGTAAGGATTTCCACAGTGTAAGGGAACTGAGGTACTAGTTTAAATCCCCATCCTGCCCCATTTCTTTAGAGGTCCTGGGAGGTTGGGGCTGAGAGCAGGTGAGTGCAATCGAGTTGTGTCTTAACCGTGGAAGGGTTCCTGAGCTCCTCTTGTGCCTGTTGCAGGTGGGTGATCTACAACGACCAGAAAGTCTGTGCTTCTGAGAAGCCCCCCAAGGACCTGGGCTACATCTACTTCTACCAGCGGATTCCCAGCTAGAACATCCTCTTGCTGTGTGTGGTGGGGGGAGAGTGGGCTGAAGGTGTGGGGGGGAAGGGGGTGGGGGTAGTGAGGGTGGGAGCAGGGTCCTTCTCTTCCCTGCTCCTTTCCCCAGTCCCTTCACAGCCTCTCTGTGGAGACACGGGGAGACAAGAGTTCACTGACTAATCGACTGGGGGCTGGAGCCCCTGTGGACATGAGTGAAGGGGGTTTGGGGGGTTGGGAATATCTGTTTCTATAGGAAATGACCTCACTGTCCTCACCCCCGTGACACACAGCCCTAGTGCTTCGCTGCTTGGTGGGATGATGCCACCTCCTCGCTGTGCGGAAGGAGAGGAGGGGGCTTGTGTGTACATGTGGCTTGTGANNNNGCTTGTGTGTACGTGTGGCTTGTGAATGGGGGGGTTCCTCCTGCCCGCCCTGTCGGGCGGGGGCGTGGGGCGGGTAGCAAGGCGGGCCACGAGCAGCGCTTACCCTTGTGTGCCCTTGACATGCCAAAATACACGAGGGACAAAATAAAAGTGGAAATACCCCCTTGGCTCCTGTCTGACCCCGCCTGGCTGCGGGCGAGCGCGGGTGGGGCAAGGGGCGGGGCCCTGCCGCGGGGCGTGGTTTGGGGCGGGGCACGCGGGGGCGTGGTCTCTGCGCCGCCGGGCTATAAAAGGGGCGCCGGTCTGCGCTCGCGCTGCCGCCGCTGACTTTCGCGTCTCCTCCGGTGCCGGCCCCGCTCCCGCTCGTTCCCGCCATGGCGCCCAGGAAGTTCTTCGTGGGGGGCAACTGGAAGATGAACGGCGACAAGAAGAGCCTGGGCGAGCTCATCCACACGCTGAATAGCGCCAAGCTTTCCGCCGACACCGGTGAGGGCGCGGCCCGCACGTAGCGCACGTCCCACACGGCCCTGCGGAGCCGGGGACCGGGCCCGGGNAATGTCAGAGGGCGGCGGGGGCCTAAATATAACCCCGCGGCAGCGGCGCTAAATATACCCGCGAAACCGGATCCGGGTTCCCGCAGGCCCGGCCGCCACGTGCGGCCGACCCCCGGGGCGCCCCCGGTCGA
>VYZP01061242.1:3032-25145 GCA_013400635.1 Hypocryptadius cinnamomeus | reverse complement strand
AAAAAAAATCTCAAAGGTACAGTTCTAACTCAATTTTGGATATGTAGGGTTTTCCATAAATCCATTTTATGGATTTATGAGTCACTTGATCCTTTGCAAAGAAGACAGACTAAGATCCAAAATATACAAAACACACTTTTAAAAATAGCATTATCCTATAAATTTTCAAGTTTAATAAAAGGACTTATCGTTCATACCTTGTTGTTAGTATTTATTTGCTGCATTTTATGTAAACTGCTGCCATCAGCAGTGACAGTATTGTGTCAAGGTTTCTGAGACAGATAAAGAGCTTATCTCCTGCACATATTCTGACTTCTCTTCACTATTTTCCTGCTCCATTGCCTTGTCTGGTTTTGGGCCTTTTGTAACATATGTGAAGCCTTTTCCACATAGGGGAAATAAGAAACATGGGAAACATCAAGTGCTTCAATTCATGCTTTTAAGATTACTCCTTCCTAATCATATATTTTCTGTTCTTTTCACTAGGACATATTTCAAGACATTTGTCCCTCAGTTCCAGGAGGCAGCGTTTGCTAATGGGAAGCTTTAGACAGCTTTGGGCATGGAAACTTTACTGGACAAATCCTTCAGTCTGCACATGTCAGCCCAGAAGAAGGATGCCTGGAAATGGGTTGGACTGTCTTGATAGGTGCTTTCTTGCCTGGTTTTGGTAGCTTCAATTTTTGAAACAAAGACCTCACTAGCATGCTTAGAACTGAATATTTGGTATTAGTCCTGCCCCTTTGCCTCTGCCACCACCATTCCTTTATATAACTATTGGATGAAATTTAAAAGGGCGTGTATTGATATGATAACACTTTCTTGTGCCAACAATGTCCTGTATGTTATGCCTTGTTTCCTTGTCTTCAGATGGTCTAAATTGGATTGTTCTTCCCCATGGAAATATGATGTAATGTGTACATTTAGTTAACATTTTCAGCTTATCCTAAGAAAACATAAAACTGCCGTGTGTACCAGAATGCCTAATGGACTGTACAGTGCCATATTCTGCCTTGGAGGTTTGCGTCTCACTGTGGTTGTTACTCTCACAGGTATGGATATGAGTTGCACACTTCAATTCTCAGTGCCTTTCCAGTTGGTCTGGAGTTAATATGGCAAGGTGTTTGAGGTTTGGTGGCTTTTCTAATACTTCTTTTGAAAGCTCATCTTATGTGAAATGTTAGGCTTTTATGCTCTGTTTTTATTTCCAATTTTATTTCCAACAATTTCAAATTGTTGTACAATTTTGGTGTTTTCCTAATGAGTGTCCCTTGCCATTACAAAAAAGTTCTACTTCTTTAGTACCAACATGCAAGTAACTAGTTGTATTAACCAGTATAACAAAATAAAGCCCTTTCATAGACCTGTAATTTTTCCAAGATAAATACTGCTAAGAAGCAAACTTTCAACAAAGGAATGAATGATGCCTTGCAAAATAGCTGATGAAATAATGTAGGGCTATAGGTATTTAGCTTAATGCTTAAGTTCAGCATATCTTCTCAGAAAATATTTTTAAGTGTATATAACTGGAAACATTACTTCCCCTAATTCTGAAATGCCAAATGCAAAATCCTGCCTATTCATCCTTTCTTTCCTGCTTGTGTCAGGCACACCAGTTGGGACTAATGGTCACAATGTCACTTCCTCAGTTAATTTGTGACTAGACCAAGGTACTTTCCAGTAAGGAATAAAATTAACAGAGTATGTTGCTTATAAATGGTATCTGGAAAATATGCCCTACTTCTGCTAAATACAAGGAACTAAATGAATAGTATGCAGATGATACAGTGGAACTGGAAAACATTTTATTTTAAATTATGCACTATGGCATCACATGCAAGGAAGTCTCGTCAAGCTACTTGATTGGCAGTATTCTCCTACCCTTTCTACAACTTGTTATTTTGCATGAAAAGTAGTGCTTTTCAGGGTTTATATTCACCTAGGAAATACAGATGGGTTTTGCGTAGTGAAGCTTAATAATTAAGAATTATGCAAATAATTCGCCTCTAGAAACCACAAGTATTTTTAGCTAGTTTGTGAGCAAAATTTAATTTATGTTTAATACTGAAGTTCTTGGCTGAAAATTAAGCTGCAAACAAAATCTTTATTGTAAGAATAAATATAATAATAAGAAGTTTTAATGTAAGTCTGCAGAGAAGGTATATTCTGTCCTGTGACCCACCCCTTTGTGATTCTCATTGCATTATCTGAGGACTGTCAACAGTTTCAGAGGTCTGAGCCTGAACTCCCTCTGTGGCGACATTGCAGGAGGCTTTTGCATGCTTAGAGCAGATGTGGAAGGTAATGGTTTTATGTGAATAGCGAAATCATAACTGAACAACCTCAAGTGACTAAGGACAAAATATTGTTTAGTATACTGGGATGATCTCATGTCTGTATTTCTTCAGGTAAAAGCCAAAGCCACAGACACATTCAAGAATAAGCCAACCTTGTGAATGGGGTGGGAGAGGAAGGGTGCCTGATGAAAAACATTTGTTCTCATAGTGTTCAAAATCTGATAGAAACAATCTCTAGACATCTTCAAAAGGTATAAACCAAACCCTTAGGTTGCATCAGTACATTCCTGGAATCTTACATTTTATAACTTTGTCTTTGATTCAGTGTTGTACTGATTGCTTCATGAACATAGTGTGTGCTTTATATACCTGATTGCCCAAGTGGCACCAGTTATTTATTTTTTTATCTTTTCAGAAGTTACCATACTTCAAAGGCTAGCAATTGCAAAATAGTTTGAAAAGAAGTCCACTCTTCAGAATTTAGATTTATTCTCAACCAAAAATGCATCCTTCACCTCAGTCCTAGTCATTTTGGACAGTGAACTGCTTTATTATTAAAAAGTTTTAGAAGCCACATAAGAAAATATTTTGAGGGTACAAAAAGCCTAAACCAGTAATTCATTGTGTTGAATTCAATAATTTCATCAACTTTTCACAACATACGTAGAAACAAATCAATAGATTCAGTCTAATTTTAATGTCATGCTACAATTGCTAGTATTTTGAAAAAAAAAAAGGTAGAACAGATTAAAAACTGTACTGTTTGTGTTTAAGGTAAGCCTATCAATTTTCAGATTAGAAGAAAAGGCATTTTGTTACACTAAATGAACATTTTCTTTATTTCAAGGTCACCCTTCACTTCTTTGACCTACATGGATCCCTTTCTAATAGTTCTCAGAAGTAGAACTATTTTATGGATATTTTATTTTCTTTCTAATAGTTCTCAGAAGTATTGGGAGTGTTAGCTCTCCAAATGGGGTATTGAGAGGAGACACACTGAAATGAATGGAAGCTTCTCTCCAGGAGAATTACCATATAAATAGTATACCAGGGGAGAGGGTTCATTTTAATAATTTTATATCAAACCAAGTATTCATTGAAGGCATTTAAGTTAGCCACCAAAGTTGGGATCTGATGAGTTGGAGTTATTCTGTTATCTCCTGTTTTATAATCATTTTCATTGTGGCCAGTTTAACGGTGCTGAGACTCTCAGCACTTCCTTCCCTATTATGTGATAGATGAAATTGAAGGGAGCAGTCAGACCTAGGCTATTTTCCTTGGCTTATGAGAACCACAAAACGTGGGGGAAAAATAACAATGTTGCAAATGTATTGAAAAGCCTAAACTCTACACTGTCCTAGTTTTGACTGAAAGAATGCAGTTAAGTCTTGAGTTACTAAGCCCTGCTAATGCACGGTTTTCCAAAGGTCCTTAAATCACAAACTTGAGAGTCAAGCCTTCATGCATCTGCATAAACAAGCCACTGTCCTAGAAGTAATACCAAATCTTATGCATTCAAAGTCAGACTTTTTGTGAACTTGCTGGAAAGACTAGACAAACAGCTGGAAGAATGAACAAAAGGTAACTATACCATACATTGTTTGGCCTTCATTGATCTTTCCATTGTGCTGGCCACTGCTTTGTTGACTGGCACTTTTCATGTGCTGAATCAGCACTTTTTGGTATTGTCACTGTCCTTGAACATCCTCCCATTCATACAGAGAGTAGACTTGAGTCAGTTCTTGAGAAGAGATCATTGCTGGAGTTAGCATGGATCTCCTGTGCATTGTTAAACCCTTCCTAGGGATATTTCTCTGTATGTTCCCTTTTTCTCATCCTGTCTGGAACCTACAGCAATAAACTTCTTTGGTGAATCAGTCAGTGGACGAGATTCAGCCATGAAGTGCAGTACTGTAAATCTCACTACAGGTGGTTTTACCCAGAGACTTCTTACCCAGGAAAAAGAAGATTAGATCTTGAGTGCTCTCCATTGAGCAGTGCCCCCTAATACAAGGCTGGGGGTTTAGCAGAGCTCAGAAACCTGTGTAAGTGATAATCAGGCATTGCATCTTAGGTGTCCTTCTGGTCAGTAGCCTTAACCAGGGAAGCAGCAGGCAATAGAAACCCGTAGCAGCACGTGAGGGTCACCAGGGCAGCTCTGAAACACATTTCTAATGCTGTGTCTGTGCAGCAGTGACATGGAGATGAAGGGGTGAGTCCTTTGTCGGTGCAGAAGGGGAATTTCTCACCTTTCTAGCTTTGTGAAAAGGAGGTAGCAAGCTTTGGACATAACTTATGACCACAATTGTTGATTATGGGGTGCTGTTCCTTGTCCTGCAAAGCAAATGAAGTCTGTGACCAAGCTGAACTGCCAGGGAACACTCTTCCCTTAAATTGCTTATTTCTCTGTAATTGATGCATTGTAACTCTCATTGAACCTAAACGTTACTCTTACTTCTTAAATGTTACTGAAAATCCCTTAAATTATCTCCTTTTCAGTTTTAATTTTCAGGACTCTGCCCTCTTCTTGGACAATTTTGCTTCATCCTTAATAGTACTGCTATTTTTAGCAAACTTGAGTTCTTTCTTTTAACAAGGCAACAAGGTATATGCCAACATCTTGTGGGCCTACATTAAATATAAAATCATTTGCTGTAAAAATAAATAGAAGCTGGTTTTTATTTACCAAGCCAAGTGTTCTGCTCTCTACAACAGAAGAATTCTGAGGAAAGGCTATTACCAGATCAGAGAGGATAATCATGCTGATGGCACTGGGTAAATTTTTTTTACCAATTCTTCATTTAATTTCCATGTTAGCAAATTAGCAGAGGCAAAGTGAATTTTCCTTTCCTGAAGGAAGCCTGCACCTAAATAAAGCATTGATCAGACACTGTCTTTTCCTGTTTATACTTTGGATCAATAGGTTTACCCCTACAGGGAAAGCCAGTAAGTCTGAAAAATGTCTATAAACAGTGCAGGGTTTTTTTAATATTTTAATTTACTGATTTCTGTAGATTCCGAGAATAATGCCATACTTTGTTCTGGGGAAAGGTAAACAACATAAATATAAGAAACGTGCAAGTAATTTTAGCTATGTAGGAAATAAAAATCTACCAGTCAAATTATTATTCTGCAAGCGCTCGAGGGTTCTGCCATATGTTTCTAAGCATGTGTCTTGAAAGGCACATGGTATATAGGTGATTTTAGTCCTGCTTTTCTTATTCTATTCACTGTCTGATGTCACAAAGCTCAGTTCTTAGTTCCAAGGCACTGCACAAACACCATTTTGTTGAAGTGGTAGTTACCAAGCAAAAAGGCAAGGGGGGAAACCAGTATCAGCTGCTGAAAATAGGTCTTAAATCATCAAGAAATCAGAAAGGAAGCAAGGTTTGGCATCTGCCCTGCCACTTGCTGAGTCTACAATATATGGGCCTTTAAATGTGCACCAAGTACAAAATACAGGAGGTTTTTCTTGCAGTGCTAAAGAATAAATGCAGTTCTAAACAACAGGAAGTAAAGCAAGCATTTCATTGCAAAATACATATTACAAGTCTAACATTATTTGTGTCTACAGCTCCCCGCATTTCTCCTGTCACCAGAAAGGGTGAAGAATTAATGTTTCGTGCTGCAGCTGCCCACTGTGAAAATTGATCCTTGGGGTACTTCATGTTTTCATCCAACTCTAGTTAAACCTTAATGATGCTTTTTCTGTCCCTGAGGATGGCAAAGCAGTACTAGGGAGCAGCAAATCTTACACTGTCAGGGGTTTCTGTTCCACTGCTGCTCCATTTCAAGCCCTTGATTTGGGTGGGGCGAGTACTTTGTAAGCCTTCAAGCCTGCCAGCAATCAGGGTACATTTTATTTCCTCGTTGTTTATTTGACATGGTTCAAGCTGATCCTAATTTGACATCCTGTTTCCCTCATTCCACTGTCCCTTTCAGCAAAATTTTTTCAGTACTTGTTTAAAAACCAGAGCCATCGAGGTTATTTGTGTCTTTCGAAGGGGATGTAGCACTGGTGCAAGAGTAGCAGCTCGAGGTTGGAGCCGTGCATTTCTTCTCTGAACTGCAGCGTCAGCAGCAGCCCAAGCATCGCACACCCCTCCCAGCAAACCTCGCTTGGGCTGCGTGTGACAGGCTGGCAACCTGAGCTGACAAGAGCCTGGACCCGCTCTTCACTTTTCCTCAGGGGACCAGCAAAAGGGTATCTGCGGGCTCAGGCACTGTGTAGCCTGGGAGATCCTGGCTGCAGGAGGTAACAGGTTTTGGTTGCTCATCAGCAGGGACTAGGTTCGTTTTTGTGCCCCACACAGGAGCTGTGCCAGGGGGGAATGCCACCCTGCTGATGCTGCTGAAGCCAGGCGTTTCCTCTTACTGCCTCGATAGGAAAAGGCAGCTGCAAAATCCAGCTGCAATTCAAGCACGGCCCTGCCAGCTGGGGGTGATTTCTTGTGTGTTTTGGCCAACTGAGCCTGCTCTCTGATGAAATAGACACTATTGGCATGCTGTGTTTCCTAGACTTCCTGCACTCATCTCCCTGTCCCTTGTATCCAGTGGTTGCTGTGTCTCAGTGCACCCATTTTCCTCCTGCCTATAGGGGAGCTCTCAGGCAGCTCAAAGGTGAACCAGGAAAGAGAATGGCATCTGCTGGTTCCAGCAAGAAAGAGGTGAGTTTGGGTGAATGAGTTTGGACTGTGAGAATTTGGCTTGTGTTCCTCAGAGCTCCCACAGCCCTGGCAGCCAAGAAGAAATGACAGCTTCTGTCTAATGGGGTCAGATAGTAAATGGAGCCGTTTCCACACGGTGGTGGCTGGTGTATAATTATACACTGGGCCATGGCGTGTCTGGTCCTAATAGCACCCAGGACTCTTGGAGTGACTCAGCCACTGCTTGGGGCTAATTATGGGCAGGTTGCACGAAAAACCCCCACAAATTGATCCTGCCTTCCTCTCCTCCAGTGGATGGGTGTTCAGCAACAACCTGGATTGCTCATACAAAAAGGGTAACTGCCTGCTTGTGAGGAAAAGGCTTTTCAAAGCAAGGCTGCAAAGAACAGTGCCTGGTTTGAAGAGGAGGTGGTGTCTGTCAGGACATTGCTCGGGCAAATCCGATTCCCTGTCTCTGGCATTACCCATTGCTGGAGTACTTTAGAAGAGAGATTCAAAAATACCCTAATCACTCGGTTTGTCATGCTTGTGGGTGGCAGGACTATTTCTTCTGTATTTGTCATGGCCATTTTGTTGAATTGGGAATTATTTTTATTGCGGTGCTTTAGAAATGGATTATGGGTCATGGCTCTTTTCAGAAATGAACCGTGTATTCATGTGGCATTCCCCCCTGTGATACACTGTTGCAAAAGGGTCCCCACATTAGCTGTACTGTGTGAAGTGTTTGTTATATTCTCTGCTCCTGAGATACTTTGGAGCAGAGTCAAGCATCAGGGAAGTTGATTTAGGGCAAACACTTGGAAGATGATGGAGGTTACCAGCATCACTTTGAATAGACCATGTTTGCTAAGACCTTGTACTGATTTTAAAACATACACCTTGAAGAAACATCAGAAGTATCTCCCTGTGTGTAGTGTTACATACACAGAATTAGGGAAGTTACAAAAAGCTGTTGAAATGGATTTGCAAGCAGTTTCATGACTGCTTCCTGCCAGGTCTGTTGGATTGTGTTTATGGGGAAGAGTTACCAAAAATTCTGCCTCAAGAAGTGACACCATCAAATGCACAAATCTCCAGGATACCAAGCCCTCAGCAGAGAGCATTTCCACAAGAACTTGCAGTCCCACGGTGGAAGTGGTACCCCACAGAGGTTGGGGCTTCTTCCTGGAGACTGATGAGCCAGAAGTAGGCAAAGCCATGGTAGTCCTATCCAGCAACTGGAGATAGTCCTGCTTCAAGCAAAATGTGGGACTAAATGACCTGAAGACAAACCTTTCAGGCAACTTGGATGTGGTTTTATTAATTTTTTTAATGCCTGTGATACATATCTAAGCACAAACTATCTCCTTTAAAGATTGTTCAGAGGCAATAGCACTTGGAAACAAAATGAAGAGCATAAGTGGTGAGATTTCATAAGTTTATTGTTTCTAACCATTTTTAGGTCTTAGAAGGGCAAACCATAAAATTTAAATAAATTCAGTACTTTTCCAGTCATTCACTTGTGTTAGTAGCCATTGCTGCAAAATGTGGCTGATATTTGTCCAACACAATGCTCTTGAGTAACTGCCTAAGCTAATTCTGAGCAGAGCAGCTCATGTGCTTGTTGATGCACTATATATGTATTGCATCATCCCTTCATTTTTATGAAAGGTACCTTGATGTTGCTTTGAAGAAAAACTGTGTTTGGATTGAAAGCAGGCTGGGCTCTGGTGCCAGTGCTCCGTGTATACAAACAAGATGCTTCTTCAGGGAGGAGCTAGGGCTGGAAACTGGTCCAACCTGCGTTGAATTCTGGTTGTTTAGACCACTTAAACAGCAATTCACAAACAGGAAAGAGTTAAAACCGACTGAAATGAGCTGCTTTGTGGGCAAGGGTATCCTGGCCGACTGGCAATTGTGGCAAGAAGCCCTGTGCATGCCAACCTGAGGGGCCTGTTTGCAGGGTAGTTAGCTTTTACATACTGACATCTTGCCATAGAAAAAGAAGAATTGTTTTGAGGTTTGTCTTTGCACCTTGTCCTGCCACTCAAGATTAAATCTCTCAGACAAAACAAGCTGTTTGGGAGGCGGACCAAGAATGCCTTTACTGTGAAGAAAAATAAAAACACTCAGCCAACTGTGATTAACTATTGAATGCAAAACACTCCCTGGGTTTTGTTTATTTGTAGACTGTAGAAAAAGCTCACAAACGATGCCATGCTTTCAGTGTGAAAACACTTCAGCCTCTGCATCCCTCTGTTGCTGGGGGAAGGAAAGGATTTTGTCCAAGCTGGTTGAGGAGGGGGCTTTTTTTTTTTCATTTCTGGAAGTGTTGTTTATTTGTTTTTGCAAAGGCGATGTACCCAGTTTCCTCCCATTGTGCATATTCCTGCCTCCAGCTGTTCGAACCTGAGCTGGATTTGGCTCCCTCCCCTCTCACTCCACTGGGCAGGACAGGCTGAGAGCACGCAGCTCAGGCACAGTGCTGCCAGATAGACGCAGTGGCATACACAGAATCCCTCTGTCTTCCAAATGCTGTCCAGGTGAGCACAGGGAGAAGTTGTCATTAAAATAAATTTTAATAATTAAAAAAAAAAGCCAAGAAAGTGCCTGTGAGCAATTGCTTATTGCTTGCAGGCAGCTGTGAGCATCCCCAAGCTTTGAGGCAACCTCTGGGAATGACAGTGAAGGAGCCCTTTGCAATGTGCTTTGTGTGTGTTCATCTTAGCAAATGACAACGTGCAGGTGTACAGCCAGGTTTTAGGTTTCAGGGAAGGGACAGAAAGTGGGTGCTGGCAGCCAGAGAGGGAGGGAGCAGAGGCTTTGGCACTGTGCTGCTGTGGGCCTGGAACAGCACTGCTGGGTATTTTGCTTGTGCTGGAAGGGCTGAAGGTGAAGGTGAGTACGTGGAATTGTGCAGGATTGCTCTTCAAGGTCAAGGAAATGCAGAAAGTAAACAGTCTTAATTGGGGAAGAAAAACAGGATTATTAAGACTCCTTTGGCTCCAGTTTTCTAAATTGCAGGAGTCAAGGCGTTTGTATTTTGTCATTAACTTATTAGTGCATCTTTAAATGCAGTGCAGGACAGGTCTGTTGGGAATTTTAACATTTAAAGCTGCACTTTCATCCCTCCACTGCACACAGACATAACTGAGCTCTCTAAGGGAAGGACCATACTGTGCAGATTCTTACCATTGGTTATCAATTGAGTGCAGATTAAAGCACAGGCTCTGCAATGGTGCCTTCTGGCATCCCAGTGCCATGCATTTCATGATGAAAACAGAATCAGGGCTCCTCAGTCCCAACTGCCTGGGTTGAGTCTCCATCACTTAAGTAGTAAAACTGCAAAGGGGACTGTCTTAACAACAGAACAGTCAGAAAAAGGCAATGAGATTTGGCCCAAACATACTCTTAGGAGCCAGTTGCCTTCTATGAAACGTGAGCAGTATGCAGTTGTTTAATGCAGGATTAGGTGCTCCTTGGTACAGCTTTTTTCTCAGGCTTGGGCTAGAAAGCCTTTTGGTCTGGTTACTGCAGGTGTGCTCATGTGATCAGGACACACCTGTATGAACAGATATGTGAGGGGTTGGGGTTTTTTTGTTGGGTTGGGTTTTTTTTTTCCTTCTAGGGCTATTTAGTTTATTTTGTTGACAGAAAATATAAAGCCAGTTCTGGCCACTCCCTGAAGTCACAGGGAACAGACTGCCAATTTAACTCTTCCCATCATTTTACTATGTGACTCTTTAAAGACAAACCAGGATCCAAATCCCACTGCAGCAGTTTCTGTGTATGTGAGCAGCAGAACTGATAACATCTAATCAGCCTCTTTGCCAAGGCAAGACAGCAAGGAGTTCTTGCTTTATAACATTAAAAATGCTTTGTAGTTATACAGGACTTTTCATGTGAGGACATCAAAGTGCAGTACAGGTATTAATTAATTAATTAGGTTTCACAACACCCTTGTGAAGTATTTATGTCCATTTTACAAACAAGGGACTGAGGCAGAAAGCAAGGATGTGATTTGTCCAGGATGCTCTGTGGCAGGACAGGAGCCAGGCCCAGCTGTGGTGCAGCCAGCAGCACTGCTCCCACCCTGTCTGGGGCAGGGGGAAGCCATGTCCAGTCACATTGTGAGACTGGCAAATGGCTCCATCCTCAGCCTGAGCCTCTCCTGGCACGTCCCACTGGCGTTGCCTGGGAGCAGACGTGCCGAGAAGGGCAGTGCAGAGGCTCCTGCTGCCCTCGCTCTGTCTCTGCAGCCGCCTGGCCTGTGGAGCCCGAGCTGGCACATCCCATCCCACAGCCCAGCACCACAGGCCCAGGAGGGCAGAGTGGGAATGGCACAAGCTGAAGGTAGTGCCCTCCCCGAGAGACTCAGTGTTCTTTGCCCTGTTCCATCACCAGCAAAGCCATGCCCTGAGTCACCAGGTGCGAGATTTCAGCCCTTTAGACTATTCCTAAGAGCTGGAAGGCTTGACACTGGTTGGGAATAGGCAGGGTTTCCCCTGGAGCTCACTGTCAACCATGTAGGCATCACCCACCTTGGCTGGCATCACCCAGGGCCAGGATGCTTCTTCACCTGCCTCTTGGGAGGCTCCAGCTGATGCCAGTTGTGCTCAGCACCCATCTCCCGGTCACCTGCAGGAATGGGCCCTGCAGGAGGCAGCAGTCCATGCCAGTCTTGTCAAAAGCAAGGAAGCAAAGAAGAAGCTGCCACCATGACTCTCACGTGGCTGAGAGGAGCCACCACGCAGACAGAGCTCCTAAGGATTTCCCTTCAGCTCCAAGCAAGGTGCCCAAACCCAGTGGGAAAAGGACAGTGCTCAACAGCTCTACCTCCTGCAAGACTTCTCGGTGGGCAGCACAAACATGCCTGGGAGAAACAGGTTTGGGAAAGGGCAGCACGTGGGTCTGGGGCTGAGGGCAAGTGGCCAGACTGGAAGCCTCTCTCCCAACAGGAGGAAGGTGGGGGAGAACTTGCATGCTGCTGCTCAGCCGGCCTGCTCCAGCAGCAAGGCAAGGTATTCTGGCCTCTCAGGAAACTGCCCCAGAGCTCTTTGATCATCAGAGAGAATAATGGAAAAAATGTGATTTAATAGAGGTCAAATTAACATAGATTCCATTGGCTAAATGGGAAAAATCTTAAAATAGAAGATGTTCCTTAAAAAAAAATTAAGACCAGATGAGCCTTGTCCAACTGAGAAGCATAAAATGTTCTTCCTAGCATGTTGTGGTTATTTTGTAATAACCATGCATTACACTGATATGTAATTGCATGCAGGGAGAACAGGAGTAGTGTGTAGTGTAGAACTGCCAGACACCATCAGCTACCATGAAGTAAAGCCTATTCACAGTGGTCCATGTTTTTCTGATACATCAGTAATTCCCTTCCTTGTGTCATTTTGCTGAGCAAGACCTCTTTTTTCCCCCCTCCAAATTTTGAGCCCATAACTTTGAAGGCATCTCATTTTTTCATTCACTCTGCTTGAATCCTTAGTGCTTAAGGGACTACAGTTTGTAAATGAACTATGCCAGAAGACAACATAGTATCAACTTTCAGCTCTCCTTAACCTCATCCAAATTTTTGATGTTTTGACTGAACTGAAATGTGAAAAATCCTCTAAAAGCATCTAGAAAAAAAAAAAAAAGACAACAAATCCAGTTGGCCAAGGTATGGTCTTCAGGCCCCAGTTGAAATACAGCATTTAAGCACTTGCTTAACTTACTAATTGAAGTCAATGGGATTTCAAGCACTTTGCTGAAATAGGAGATTCTGTGGGACAAGGTTTGTGCCAGTACATTTGTAATACAGAAATAAAGTGGTGCCAGGTTTATTTTGGCTCTGGGTTTCTTTGTGGTGGTGATTGACAAATCCACAGAATTGGACTAACACCAGAAAGGTTATGACTATAAGAGAAGTGATGACAAGAAATAATAAATTTTGAACTGGCAAACACTTTAACTTGGGCAGACTGTAAACCTCTACGTAAGGAAAGAAACAGGTCCGTTTATGCTGATAAATGCACTCTCTTCAGGAAGACCTCCAGTTAACCAGCAACTAATGTGCTGGGACAGCTAAAAATTTTGAAGCAAATCCTTTTGTAAGTGGTGTAACTACACCAAAGCTTTTGGAAACAGACAGGTTTACATCACACGATAGTCTAGTCATATAATCTTATAATGATTTTGAAAAAGAATCATTTCCTGGAGAAGAAGCTTTGTGCCTTTGCAATGCAGGCAATAGTACAGAGCTCAGCATGGTAAGGGATTTCATGTCTGTTGCTGGAGGATGTCCAAACCCACCCCACTAACCAATAAATCAGTACCTAATTGAAAAGATTCACAGAAACAGATTACAACATCAAGGATGGAACCAGTACGGTAGGAATTAGACTGACAGTGTCCATACATAGGGTGTGGTATCAAAAGATGATCTTACAGCCTGCCCCCACTTGCCCTTCTCCCTCCTCTTCTTCCTCCTGCCACTCCTTGCTGCCTGATCGCTCCCTTCATCGTCCTGCTGGCTCTAGTGCATACCTGGTCACATGGAGTTAGCTCAACTCACTAAACCAGAAAAAAAAATTTAAAAAATAAAAACCCAGCATTTTTCGGGTGGGTTGTTTTTTTCCTCTTTTAGTGAGTTGACTCATTACAGCTCCATCAGCCAATTCCAGCAGGGAGAGCATGGCTGGGGGAAACCTTGGTCCTACTGTGGATACAGGCAGTTACTCTGGCTTTGGCCACCTCGTGATACCTTGACTGTGGCATGGCAATTTCCACTTTACTGACACAGGACAACATGGACAAGTTATTGCTGGTACATCAAAGACCTGGAAAAAATTAATCAACAGCACCTCCGAGCTATTAGGCATAGACTGTAGTTAGATAAAATCATAAATAATGAAATCCCATAAGGTTGTTGCATAACAAGTATTGAAGCAAAGCTCATAAAACTCTTTTCCTGCTGCATTTGAGCCCTTTCCTTCCACAGAAGACATCGTTTTCTAAAAGTGATTTTTTTTTTTTTTATTAGCAAACTCCTGCTGGGCAGAGGCGGGAAGGGCCCCAGCCCATGTGATGTCAGGATAAATATGTGGGAAGCCAATGCAGCAGAAAATCCAGCCAGAGGAATGTCTGGTGCAGAGCGAGTGGTGCAGGAGCAGGCTGGATGCCTCTCCCACCGTCCACAGCGCCTGCAAGGGGCTTGGGCTTGGGCTGCCTGGGAGGGAGGGCAGCACAGGTGAGCTGCACAGGCTCAACCCCAGCTGTGGCTCCAGCTCTCCCACCTCTGGGGGAATGTATCCCAAAACGCAAGTTCCCTTCCCAAGGGCACGCTGAGCAAGGTGAAATGGATGGGCCTGTCTATCTGATGCAGAAGCAATTAGCCTGGGCTTTAATGAAGGATTTTAGCATCTGAGTGTAGGAAACCTTAACAAAAGACCTTTGCATTAGACTCTGCAAATTTGTTGTAAGCAACAAGCAACAAGAGCAGATTTAGAGATAAAGATAATGAAAAACACTGCGTTCTCTTGCCCAAAAGCCTATAAATCAAGACCTTGGCTCTTCTCTGCAGAAATGTGCTCAGATGTAATTGGAAACAGGCAACACCGATCTGAAACACGCGATCGAGCTCAGTTTGCAATGGCTTGGGTGCTGAGGCTTCTAGAAGTAAAGAAGAGGCTCTCCCTTCCTGATTAAGTGGTCAATAACTGTGCCACCATCCTGCCTGGCCATTTTATCTGACGCTGCCCAGGGATTCCGCAGCAATGGAACATGGCCTCGAGTCCTGTGGGTGAGGAGGCTCCTGCGGGCCCACCACCATCTGCACGCTGGACAGGCAGGGGGGCTGGGCAGGGGACCTGGGTTGGCAGAGCCACAGGGCAGAGGGCCCTCTGCACAGGGAGGAAGAGGAAGGACTTCTCCAGGCCGCAAGCCTGGAGCAGAGGCTGCGCAGTGCCACCACTGTGCTAAGGGTGTTTCCTCCCCACGTGCAGCACACCCACATTGGCTTCCCTTCTGGGAGACCACCCCTGGCTTTGCTTCACAGGGGGAGACGTTCCCATCACCTCCAGCAGAGCCATGACGAGGATCCCCCGTGACAAAGAAGAGTCACCTGCTCGGTTTCTTCTCTCTGGGCAGTGTTCATGGCACAGAGCCTCAGCTGTGGTGGCTCTGTTTGAACTCAGAGGCCAATTGGCTGTCCAAAAGACAATTGCATGGGAAAGTTGTGCCAGCGTAAGACAAATCGTCAGTTTACTACCATCACACACCTCATATAGATATTCTTCAGTTTAACTGCCACTGCTGTGTAAAGTGCTTATTTCAAAGTGAAAAGGCTGTTTTTACCCAGAGCTGTCCAGAAGACGTCATAGTGCTGTAATTATATTGGTAATAAACAGCGAAGCTGCCATGGAGAGAGGAGCAAGCACAGCAAGGAGTTCTGCAGGGTGCTGGTGCCAAGCCATATCAAGGCAATAGAATTTATAGCTGCTATTATCTGTGTGAGGTATATTTATGACTCCCCTCCCTGTTGCTCTGCTGTCTTCAAATCTCACAATATTTGTATATTAATTCCCACAACATTCCTGTAGGTAAGGAAATTGCAAACAAGAAGCCCAGTACTGGAGCCTCTTCATGCAACTTGGAGTAGGGTTTGGAAGGTGGGGATACATGAGACATTTTCAGCAGTTACAGGTACATCCATAAAAATTAACCAAATAATGTGATGGAAGTAGTTAGGCTATCTACAAGGTAAACAGCTAAATTCCTCTGGGTTGGGCTGTGCAAGGGTTCAGACTAGATGATGACAGTGAGTCTTTATCACTTTAAAAATATACCTGAACTTGCTACCAAAGCAACCCTCATCTGAGACTACTTGATACCGGATGGTTGGAGGCATAGGAAAAGGAAAGTGTTCCAAGCACTGAGATTCATAACAGGAAGGGGAAATAATAAGCACATTTTTATAAATGAAGGTTTGATCATTTGAGGTTTCAAATAATGTTTAATTTCTGTCCCTAATTCCTCAACATGTGATTTATTATGCATTACTTTCAGAAACTACTAATCTCACATAAAACAGTAGAAGGTACTGCTACAGGATACTGAATAAAGGAAACAGCATTCCTTTTCTGTTACTTAGAAAGCCTTCACACTGGTATGGTGAGTTTATACTTTCAGGTCATTTTTGCCTAAATTTTTTGCTGTGATATAGATTGCATTGTATTCCAAAATTAAAATAACGGGGTTTTTCCCCTGTTCTTCAAATGTGATCTTCTAGGGGAGGACACCCTTGAGCATGGCCCAGCAGGCTCAGCCAGTGTGCAGTCTGAGGCTGTTCTCTGCAGGAGGGTTTGCAGTCTGGCAACTGCAGCTGAGAATTCCTCCTTCCATGCCTGTCCCTGAGTCCTGACAGTTGCTCTTGGGCAAGTCTGGCCTCAGTTCTCCACACTGTTCAATGACAATAATTATTCATACTTACTTTGGTGAGTTTAATTAATACTTGTAAAGCACTTTGAGATCCTTGGATGAAAGAGTCTGTTGACAGACAAAATGCTTTTACGGTGACTGTCAAATTAAGGTCCTCTGAGCTTCCTCAGCAATTGAAGAGTTAATTAGCTCATGCCAGGAACCTGCCGGTCTCAGCAGAGACGGGGTGCTGGGTTTGAAGGTGCCCATCCCTGGCCTTTCCTCACTGGGGCAGCTTTGTTGAAGGAACTCCTTCCCTGTTCATACTTCTTAGGAGACAATGACCTTTTAATGTACACATGCACGTTGCATCTTCCACCTGGTTGTGTTGTAACCATTTTCCTCTCCCTCGTGTGTATCCCACATCCCAGCTGGTGAGGAGGTTGGTGTCAAGTTCCTGCTGCCAGACCTAGGCCGGGTCACTTTTCCTCCATGCTTGAGGGGCACAGCTCATCCCCTAGACAAGCACTTTTATCCACAGGTGAGAACCTTCCCAGAGAAGCCCAAGAAGCTGGTGCTGGAGTGACAGGCAGGGGGACAAGCTGAGCTCTTCAGTGAAGGAGGTGCTGCCCAACTGCCAGCAGGAAACCAGCTGCGTTTCCTGGGCAGGTCCCAGCGTGGTAAGGCACACATGAAGGAGGCACCCATGAGTAAACCCTGCATTCATCAGGCATGGCGTCGGGTCTCTGTATAAAAGTCACAGGGAACTCTGTGCCTCCCTTGGGGACCCCATCCTTGAGCACAACACGGGAAATCAGAAATTATTTTAGCTAAGGGGAACTTAGTCATGGTTTTGGTCAGACACCACAGTTGTACTCTCAAAGCTGAGATGAGCAAAAGGCCATGACATAGTTTCCCTTTGCAACCTTTGCCCTTCCCCACATCATCACAGCTTCAGGTGGGCAGCACTCGGGAGTGGTGTCTGCAGACCCCACTCACTGTGGCTCACACAAGGCTGAAAAAGCTCGTCATAAGCTGCTGTATGGGCAAAACCTCACACCCGGAGGAGTCACAGCATTGTGCTTCTACTAGTTCAGCTCAACAAGGGTCTGCAGAGGGAGAAAGTTATTAAAGCCTTGGGATGACTTGTGAGAAAAGAGGAGCTGTCCTTGCCAGGACAACCACAGAGAGGACAAAATCCAGGGTGGGTAGCAGCAGCTGGACTCCCTGATTCACAGTTCACCTCCATGTCAGCATCGGCACCAGTAGCAGCACCGGCAGCCTGGCTGGACTGCACTGCCCCATTCCCCACCGCCTGTGTGAAGGGGATGAGAGTGGCTGTGTTTGCACAGGTGAAGGCAGTTGTTTACCTTCTGCGTCATTCTTTCTCTAGGCTGGTTGCTGGTTTCCTTTCTCTGCTCCTTCAGTGTGCACTAACGCAGCCTTGTGCCGTCTATGTCCGGTACAACCAAGCCTGCCTGCCCTTTAGTTCACAGCTTTCCTGTCACACAGCTTTTGCTGGACTGCTGTTTGCCATGGCAGAGCATGGTGCCTGCTTTTCCTGCACAGACCATGGATGTCCCCAGCAATGTGTCCTCAGGGACATCTTCCAGCTGAGCACAGAAAGAGACACTAAAAGGCACACCAGATATTTCATTCCTGTTGCTCTCCAAAAGTATTTAAGACCATAAAGTGCTAACCTGGTACTCAAAGTCCTTCTTTCTGACCAGCCCTCACCTGGGAAAAATCCCCAAACAAAATCAATCGTTCCTTTCCCTCGGTGGGAAATACTGCAGTTTGACTCATGGGATTTTAGACAGCACTTCAAATGCATATGTTTACCAAAAGGCAGTATCTTGTGCCCCAGCTCTTTGCCCTTTGAAGCAGCCTGGGGAAGGGAATATGAAGGTTTCTTAGAACATTAAAAGTAGTAGTGAAAGTCACAGGGCCTTTTTCCTTTATAGAATCGAAGCTGAATTTGAGCAATAACTCTTCTGATGTCTCCAGGGGGAGGAGATGTGACGTCTTGAGGTAAACCACACATCCCGTAACTACCACTGTGCCATTCGTGAGCGCTGCCTCGCTACAGAAGTGGCAGAATTGCTTTTCAGCAAAAGTCACCACGTTTTTGGAGGGGAACAGTTCCAGTCAGAGAAAGACCGGGTGGCGGGGAGAAAGAAAACCCGACCGCAATAAAGCAGCCATTGAACCTGAAAGGAAAAAGACGTCAGCATCTCCGGCAGGGGCTCTCCTTTTTTCCTGGTATATCCGTGAACCATAATTATGTGGAAAGAAGTCGTGGGTGGGATTGGCTTCCTTACTGACGATGAACTTTATAACTTAATGCCGTTACGTTGTGAGGGAAGAAGGTTGGGTTCACCCACCTCGTGGGACCTGCAAACTCAAGGAGGTGGCTCAGAATGGGCACGCACCTGCACGTGCTTGTTAGCTTTCATCCAAGTGATGGGGTCGAGGCAGAACTGAGAGTGAGGGTGCTGCCTCCCCGCTGGCTGAGCCAAGGGGTGGTGAAAATTCAGGAGCAGATGGTCAAGGAGAGCAGAGGAAAAACCTAGGTGCTGTGTGAGTTGAGCTGCATCCCATTTACTTAAGCAAGAGAGACCTTGGAAGGGTGCAAAGTTCAGGCAAAGGACAATTTGGAGCTCCTGAGCTCCTCAGTGATTCAAAGGTGTGCAGGGACTTAAGGAGGAGAGTCTCAGGGAATACTTGTGCTGAGGGCTGCAGGTGAAGACAGGAGGACTCTTTCTGTAGAGTTTATGCTCTGCAGAATTTGAGGTGAACAGTGCAGTTTGTTGAAATCCTAAATCCCTCTGAAGTTATCTGGTTGGGACACACAAGAAGGAAACTGGAGACAGCAGAATGGAGTTGGAAGATCTTGAGCACCTTGGGGTTGAGCCTCGAGGCAAAAGCAGTGCTGCCCCACACCTCCCAAGTTCAAATGTCAGAACGTGGCTGCTGTGAGCCCATGTGGGATGGACCTTAGGAGGGCCTCTCAACCCCCTGCTAGGTCATCTGCACCCCCACCAGTCTAAATAAACATTGCCATAACAGTGAGGTGGCTGAGGAATGACTGTAGGCAAGGTCTCAGGTGTGCACCTGGTCTCTCTCCAAGTCTGTGACTGAAATAGAAGTCTTGGTATATCTGCAGCTGAGGACTGAGGTGTGCTGTCCAAGTTAAGAATACACAGCTCTGGAATGGTAAGGGCTAGGTCTTTGCTGAGGAAGCTTTTACCACCACTGGCTGCACTAGAGCTTGCTTTTTGGTTTTTTAAGGGTAGCATTTTGGTAATTATCTCTTCTGATCTACAAGTTTTGGTCCATTGCTGTCCCTGTTCATCACTGTTCTTCAAACAAACTGGCAGGGGAAAAACGTGACCATTCATTACACTGATTCAAATCCAATTCTTGTCACTGGTGGAGCAGCATGGGGATCATCTTTTACCTGTCTCTAAAATCTAGGATAACCATATTTCTAACGTTACAGCACTCAGTGGTGTTCCCTGACACTTTTCTCCTGTCTGCAATCACCAAGCACTGCAGGGACATGCCAGGAGGGACACACCATGGGCACTGCCAGATGTTCCTGCTACTTCTTGACCCACAGCCATCCAGCCACGGCAGTGGGACTGCCTGCTCTGCTGGCAAACACATCCATGTGTCTGATATGCAAATGTCCGTGTTTACAGGCTCCCTGAGCCAGCAAGTGCAGGGATGTTTAGGTGGCTGAACCTCCTCCTGTTGTTTTAAGGATTCTGGCAAACGGTCAAGAACAAAAACTAAGACAGCCAGTTCCCGTTTGCGGGCACGTCCCTACATTTCAGTGTGGCAAACCTTGTGATTTAGCAAGCAAGAGCCTTCTGCCTCAGGGCTGTTAAAAGCAGCGCTTTTTAAAAGAAAAAAAAAAAAGAAGAAAACAAACCTGTCAAGACTTCCAAGAATATTAGAAAAACACCAGCATAGATGGGCTGCAAGACTAGGACCAGGCTTTCACCAATGCCTCCACAGAGGGGTACTTGCAGGCTGTAAGGCTTTTTAAAAAGTTCCCATTAGCTTTTTGTTCAATCCTTAGACAAGTTTGTCCTTAAGGAGAAAGGAAGAAAATACCAGAGGCTTTTGCTACCCTCCTGATTAATGTTTATTTCTGATACCATTTGCTGCTTTTCTCCCCAAAAGTGAGTACCCTAATGTCTGAAGTGGAAAATGTTGGCTCACAGGACAGAGTTCACCGGTGGAAAAGGACACGTTTAATCAATCTAGTGTAATACTTTCCGCTCCTGCAAGCAGTGGCCATGGCTGGTGGGAGCCTGAGCCTGATGTGCTGTGCCTCCTCCCCAGGACCGGCCCCTGGCATGGACTGAGCAGGTTCTCAAACACCAGGTCCCCACGGGCTCACAGGTGGGCACATGTGCATGCATATGTGCATGCAGGTGTGCACATGCATGTGTGTGCATGTGTGTGCCCTGCAAAGAAGTCTCACAAGGTGTTTGTGCCAAGGCACATCCACTGCTCAGCTGGTTCCTTGGTCCCAGGGCTGCACCAGGCTGGCAAGGGGCAACCATGGGGAAAATGATAGTGCCTCTGCAGTGGTCCCAAGCTGCCTCAGGAGGATGCAGCCATCAGCTGGTGAGGACCAAACTTCCATGGTTGCTACAGTTTCCCACACAGGGTCACAAGCCCAAAGGCAGCGTGCCTCCTGTCATGAGTGGTGGCATCCTTGCATGGAAGGAGAACACCTACCACTTCTCTGGGGTGCTGGATGCAGCAGAGATGTGGCTGGTGGTGGTATTGGACACCTGACCTTCACAATGTCACGGTAAGCTGTCCTTGGAGACAGCCTTGTGGCCCTTGCACCCCCCTGGGTGATCGCTGCCTGTCCTTTTCTTGCAGCTGCTGGGTCTTCCTGCTTCCTCCTCCCAGCCCCAGCCTCGGGCATCGCGGCTTGTCGCAGCCTGTGCCGGCGCTGCTGCTGGCGGCCGAAGGGCAGCAGTGACTGAGCAGAGAGCACCTGGCCCCCTACATCTCCTTCTTGGCTGTCATTTTATGTGCAGCCAGCACCGGGGCCAGCTCTGGCAGTGAAGTGGAGAGACTGGCGCTGAGTACTTGGTTGTGCGTGTCAAACCAGGCACCTTAAAATGAGAATCCATTTCAAAAAACCCAAACACGGGGAGCCTCCCTGAATCTGTGCACGATGGTGTTGGTAGGAGAGATCTGTGGCATGGCACCCGGCTGCAGGGCTGGTACCCAGAAAGCCAGGGAGCAATCTTCTTCTCTGTTTTACAAATAGGTATTGCCTTTGGGAGCAGGATCAGTTTTAGCATACTTATTGCGAGAATGAAAGACAAAAAAGCAGAGTCCTCTGCCAAGAGCAAGTGAAATGGGCATGCTTTTTAAAGAACTACCACAAGACTGATTACCTTTCCAAGTAATTAAACGTTGTGAAAGGTTGTTAACGTGCCGATAATAGACAGCTTTGCAAACCGCCAGCACAGCATGATCTGACAGAGAACAGCACCGAGCAGAGCGCGGGACTCCTCCGCCTTCGGGCTCTGCAGCCCCCAGGGCTGGGTGCGCCCACAGGGACCGCCCTGCACCCAGCCGGCCCGGGACGGGACCCGAACTTCCGCCTGTGCCTGAAAGGCTGACTCTGCCTGGCAGAGGGGCTGCCAGGCCACACCTGCCCGCCCCAGCTCGGCCGGGGGCACGGCAGCGGTGTCCGCCGGCGGCCCGGGGCCTGTCCCCGCCGG
>VYZP01061234.1:2012-13148 GCA_013400635.1 Hypocryptadius cinnamomeus | reverse complement strand
GAAGACTCCTTTTTTGTAAAGAGCTGTGTAAAGGGTTGAGGAAAATAATAAGGGTAATGGGAGGAAGTTATTGCTGGGGAGATTCTGAATAGATATAAGAGAAATATTTTTCACAACAGGATCAATCTCTCATTGGAATAATCTCTCCAGGCTCAACATTCTAATACCCAGAAGTGCGCTGGGCCATCTTGTTTAAGTTGTGATTTTGCCAGGATGATCCTTGAGTGCCCCATCCAACCTGGTGCTCTCTGATCCTACTATACTGTTACTCATATAAAATGTTCTATAGCTTACACACTACTACTTACTGTGATAAATAGCTAGTCATGGTAAACACAAAGATGAGGGAGGATCAGAGGAATAGATATAACGGATAGAGGAACAAAAGGAATATTACAATATTCCGATTTTCCAATTGGAAAATTTCCTATGGCCATCACAGGAGAAAGCTTAGACCAGGATTTTTCCAGTGAAACTCACCAGGAGGAAACTGGACAAATGAAAGGAAGACCAGCATGAGCTGAACACAAACAAATATGGAAAATTGGAGTCAAAAGGTGAATCCAAAGGTAAATGGTCAGTGACCTACTACAGCAATGAGAGACACAGATCTGTGAGGCTGGATGGGAGCCACCATCTGGGTCCTGAGGGAGGCATCAGAAGAGCTCGACAAGACACTTTTCATAATTTATCAGCTGTGATGGATAGCCAGCCAGATCATAACTGACTGTAAGTTAGCAAACCCACCCACAGGAAAGACTAAGAAGAGGACCCAGGGAACTTCAGGTCTGCCAGCCTGACCTCAGTGCCAGGGAACATAATGGAGCAGACCAGCCTAAGGACCATAATGTAACACATGCAGAACAATCAAGGGATCAGACCAAACCAGCAAGGGTTTATGAAAGGCAGGTTCTGCTTGACTAACCTTATCTTCTTCCATGGCAGTGTGACCAATTTGGTGGATAAGGGAAAGGCTGTGATTGTTGTCTACCTGGACTTAAGTAGCATCTAATACACCAATGTGACACAACATAATATGATTTAATTTATTATGATGGTTGCAACTTAGAAGAAAACCTACTTTGAACCAGATACTTGCCATCAATTTCAGAAATGAGTTCCTAAACTGATTTGCTGAGTATGATGGGACAGGATATTTTGTCATGATAGCTACCTTTATTATTATTATTATTATTATTATTATTGTTATCATCTACCTTGTAGATAGCCATGACAATCCAAGAACAGTGATGCATTCCTGTTTTCTTATATTTGAGACCACTCATGATGCACTCAAAGGCATTTGGACAGTCAGATAACTGTGGGATTTATTAGACAAAATTAACAAACTAAAACCAAAAGTGAGCATCAGACCTGTGAGATAAAATGAAGCTTTCCCTTCACTGTCAGAAGAGACATCAAAATATGTAATGGTCTTCGGACCAATTGTACAGGAGGTCTTTAGAATTAAGAGTAAGGTCCCAGTACTACAGAATGATTATCTTTTTTATAATATCTGTAATGGACTCTGGAAGTAGCACTATTATTAAGGAAATTACAGTTTTTCCTATGTTAAAACATGAAGGTGAAGGGAAGTTAAGGTCACTGCAGTGGTTTTATTCTAAAAACAAAGGAGAAAGAAAGAACACTAGTTTTCCCTTTTATTTCAAAGACCTTGAAACAGCACTACATCTCATAACACCACATTCTGTAGAAGATTCATCTTCTTCCAGGACAGCTGATACTGACCTAAGCCAAACATGTTCAATGTGCAGAATGGTAGTGTTAGTTTTTTCCCTTAATTCTGTTGACTGAACAGTACCACTGACTTACACTCTACAAAAATACAATGCTTATAAGGCATCACAACCTTCTTCCACTCGTCTGAATCTCCATTATAAAGAGATGATTTATTTTGCGGGGGCAGAGCCACTTCTGTTTCAGAATATGACAGGAAATCCTATTGCATCTAGATTGAATATAGCCTATTGAAAATGAGTCCAGAAAATAGTGGTGTTTCTGGGCCTATGTGAGATTTTCTTCCTCTACTCTTTTTTTCTGATTTGTAGTAATTGTCACTCATATTCTGGTGTGCTCTTATTGCTACTCTTGAATGCTTTGCTTTCTTGTTCGGACAAGTTCAAATTTTAATGCCAATTATGAACATCTCTAATTTAAGGGTAAAAGAAAAATCAAGTTATGGTTAATCCAATTCTGAAAGTAGTACCAAGTAAGAAATAGTGGAGGATATTTTACTTGGTCAAATAGCCTCTTTTCAAAAACTAAAAATAAATCTAAACTTCATCAAATGTGATGAAGTCCCAACATTATTAAATATAGTATTTCTTAGTTTAACTACTTGTTTTGCTGAGGTTGTTTTCTGTTTGGAGATACCTTATGTAAAAAATACACATGTAATGGACAACTGTGCAGCCCTGGTACCCGTGGCCTCCACAAGTTTTTCATGTAGACATAAACTGGCATCTTATTAGCTTTGTTAAGGAAAAATGGAGACCAAAATCACATAAACCAGTAAGTTTGCATGGGAAGGATGAGCCAGCAAGTACTTTCTGTGATAAAAGTCCTGGAAATTATGAAATATGTAACTCATAATTTGCTTTTACAGAAATGGAATGAAAGGAATGTTGTTACAGATAGAAAGGAGGGTAGGGAGCAGGGAGAAAAATTGCATTTTGTGATACAAGTTAGAGAAAAAGAAGAAAATATAAATAATAAAAAAAACCAAAAGAAGATGACTTCCTATTATCCAAAATAGTGGTTCAACAGTAGACAGAAATGAAGTGTTGTGACATGAATAGGTGTTGTATATTTTATACACAGTCTTATTTTTGTCCTGTATAAAATAAGATGCAAATTTTTTGACAGCCTTTCAAAGTCTCTATGTTTCTTTACTTATGTTGATACATTTCCCAAAAGAATAAATAAATCCAGAATTTAGTTGGCATAATCTGTAAATCTACATTATAGAAGAATTAGAAGCTCTTATAAAAACAAAACATTTTGTCCTGAATATAGAGTTCTAGTGCATGTAGCAGGAGAAAATGAACTTTGCATTTTAAGTCCACCTCTTTTTTTACTCTCTTCTAACAAAATCTAAGAGAAATAAAGCAGGAAGATCTTCAACCTTTAATAACAAAGTCAATGATAAAATTGGCAGGGAGAAGAGTAAAACTCAATTTTGCTGTCCTTGTTCTGGACTCACTTTTATTTTTTCCTTCCTGATTAATTTCACCCTCTGATAATAAAACAAGCCCAACTCCACATACAAAAATACAATTACTGGCATCTTTCAGACTTGCTTCCTAGCACAGGTCATGAAGAAAATAGATCATACCCTTTCCTATGCAATTCTATTTTACATCTTCATTTACAGCTCTATTCCTTCTTTGCCTTCAATATCCCTCTCCTGAGTTTTATGCTGCATTAGTTTATCTAAAGTAACTGCTTTTCTTTAGGTGGTTCACTGCACCTACCAGTGAAGAGTCATGATCTGGAGAGGAGTTTCCCCAACGAATGCAGGTCTGTAATACTTGAGCACATGTCTGGGAGGTATAGTTTTGTTAGCTGTGTCACCCCATGTCCCCCCAGCCCCTCATTTTCAACTCCACCCTCTCTGGGATTTGAAGGACACTGGTTTACAGCATTTCATCCAGAGTTTCCATTCCACTCCAAACTTTGTTGAATAATAAAAGCAATATAATCAAAGGAATAGTGAAAGAAGTCACTAGGGGTTTAAAATTACAATTGTATTTTATGGTTTATGGCAATTACATTTTGCTTTATATACTAATAGGAACAAAAGCATGGCAATATTTTATCAGTTATCCTATATTACATTAATCTCAAAACCAGAAAACCTGATTTACAGACGCAAAAGCTTTTAAAAATCACTATATCCTAGCAAATTCTCTTTGTCTATCATATAAAATATGTAATTTGCTGTGATGGACAAATCCCTTTTTGTTTAATCTTTTAGGAATTTAGGAGCTCAGAAGAAAATGTATTTGAGCTCAACATTATGAGTCAAAAGATTGCCCACATTAACATATGGAATATAAATACAAAAGTTGCAGGATTTGTATTAAAAATTATAAACATTTATTCACTTTTATAGAATAGATGTCCTGTACCTGCCAGACGTTTGACATTGATGAGAGCCTCATCTGAAGTCACATCACAGGTTAATGCTCGGACAGAAGTAGGGCGAGAGATTAGTAGACCAGTGGAGATTACAGATATGTCATCTTTGTTCTATTCAACCTCACAACAACCTTACAAACAGGATAAAAGCAAGGTTCATGGTTTTTAATGGTCAGTAGGGCACACATTAATTTATAAATCTCCAAGACTTCTTTTCTTGGTTAATGTTCTTAATGCACTGACTTTTATGACCTGAATCAATTCTCTCTGTATTTTCTAAAATTAGAAAGTGCAGGAAGTTTATATTTCCCTAGATGAGCTTGTCCAAGCAGATAAAACATAACACAAACCCCAAAAATCTACTCATCTAGAACATATTATTGTGCCACAATCCTAAATTTTATTTTATTCCTGGTAGGTGGAAGCTACTTTTTATATGCTATGGCTATTTAATGGCTGGATTGTACACATAGATGTGCTTTTGTCAGGGTAACACAAAGCAGAAACTGTCTTTAAGGTCTGTTAAGCCATTAAGAGGATGCATACAGTAGATCTCAGGTGAGGTAGATGCTAATTCGATATGTAAAACTTAAAATGTATTACGTTGGTCTGTGGCTTTCTGGAAATCCACTTGTTGAAAATTTTCAGACCTTGCATTGCTCATATACTAATGTAGAAAACATTCAGAAAAATACAAGGTCATATTTCCAGTCTGATTTTTCTCTGAATTTTGAATAAAGTCGGTGTGTCCACTTTAGCATTGTTTGTTTTCATCTTGCATTTGTTTAGGGATATTTATGGATTTCCTTCTAGACTATAAACAACAGTTATGGATGTGTTATTTTTTGACACTGGGACAAGAATATTTCCAAGGAGGATTTGACCATCTGGAAATTGTCATTTATTTATCCATTTATCAGTAAAAAAAATAGTTTAACTAGGCTACAAAAGGCCGCTTATTTCACGTCATTTCCATGTTTTCTTTTGAATGCTCCCCTGTGACTCTTGGGGATATGTTACTCTGGAATTCCAGGTGGTGTCCCTACAAGGATGTAAAGCAATCCTTTGTTTCTTAATGCTTCTTAAAAGCCAACACAAAATTCCTTCATCCTAATATGATCAATACTGAGCAAAAGTACTCCTGATACGATGTCAGAAAAGCTTAGCCAGGCACCCAGGGGAAAATCCCAAGGCCAGCAGACACTGTGTCACAGGACCCAGTGAGGTGAGCAGGGTAGACTCAGGGAGGATGGTCAGAGCCAAAGAAGTGTCTGGATCATAGGGGTATGTCATAGTGAGGAGGCAGGTCTGGGGTCAAGTTGGAACGCCGAACCATAGGTCAGAGTTGAGAGCAGCTTTTGTAGTGACCAGGCAGGTCTGTAGGGACAGTGGTGGCTGGGATCAGGCCAGGAGCTCAGCCCAGAAGTTGAAGTTCAGGTCAAGGGATTCCATGATGAGACAGGGCAAGGCTGTGGCACAGCTGGAGACCAGCGCTCCTGTGACACTGCTGGTGCTGGGGCCAGTAGCCCTGGGCAAAGCTGAGCTGGAGCTCCCGAGTCTGTGGGGAGGGTGTAGAGAGGCCTTTAGTGAGGCTGGGCAGAGGCAATAAAACCTATTGCTCCTTTATGGTCCTGACATATACAGAGGTATTTAGAGTCAAGAGACCTAAATGGAGAGTGCATTATATTCTGTAAGAAAGAGAATAACCATTATATATAAGTTTCTAATTTTTCAGGAAGCATGACACTTTTCAGAGTTTGATTAAGGAAAATCAAGTACTTTTCATAGTAAATTTGGCACCAGCCTTCCATAAACTGAATGAATTTCCAAATGTCTGAAAAAGCTCAGTAAAACACTTGTTTTTGTTTTCTAGAGAATGGTATTATCATAAATTTTTAATCTATATTCACCGAAGGAAAATATCCAATAAGCATTCTGTTCATGCAGTGTGTATAGGGACAATACTTTGACATACTTTATGCAACATGGTGACCTCTAGTAATACCCCTTATGGTCAGCAATCAGGGTCTTGCATTTTAAAAGGGAATTATGCCTGCCTCTTGTAGAAATCTTTTTTAGCAGTGTTCTCAAACTATCAATATTACACCATACTCTTTGCTCATCGCGATGCCTTGATTATTAAAGAATTTGTTCTAATCAGCATGAGAAATAAAATAAAAATTAAATGCAAGGGTAAGAAAAGTCTCTTGTCATCATATTCACCAGGCATCTTATTTGAATGGTATATATTAAACTGTTATTTAAATTTTGCAGCAAGTCATTAAAAACAAAGTCACAGGTTCACCAGTACTCTCTTATCTATCCACTCAGACTTTATTAACTACCCCCTTTTATTTTAAAATTATTTCTGTATTTCCATCCCATAGTGTCCTTATTAAAATTCTCAGACCAAGAGGTGCAAGTTTCTAACTAAAGTGAATTAAACAGCATGAGATTTGTACATTGTGCTTACCAGCATAGGTCAGAGCTGCAACTCAGCAATTTTATGCCTCTCTTGCTAAGGCAGTTCTAATGTATGGTGCACTCTGGAGAGGTGTGGAGATAAATCTTTGCAGTTCACAACTCCTATTGTTTTCTCCTTCAATAATTTTAATGACCTGCTCTCACTTAAAAAATAGCATAAACATCATCTAAAATTGAAATCAGTATTGGAAAAAATATAGACTATAGCCACCATTTTCAGGATCTGTTTGTTGTATCAGGCTTCGGAATTATGTGGGAAGCATATAAAACAACAGGTACAAAGGGTAGGACTAATCTTACCTAACTTTTGCCATCTAGCCATCTAATCTAAGATGACTTTCCAGTTTCTCTTTACAGCCATAGAACTGTACAACAGAGCAGTACCATGAATTCTTAAAGGTGACCCATCTGACCTATTACAGTTTCTTGTCTCAGAATTAGATTAATTGCTCTATAAAAGGAACTACTTCTTTCTATGACTATGAAGGAAGCTACTAGAGACAGACTCAGAAATCTTTTTTTTTTTTAAGGAAGATGTGAATTTCATATTACTTTAAGTTTTCAAAAAGTTTCCGTAGCTTTTTCTGAGTTTAAGGTTAAAATTTTCCTTATATCTGTTTTTTAACTCCATCCCAAATACTTATGTGCAAAAAAACCCCACCAAAACAACACTGACTTGTAACTAGTGGGGTCAGACACAGTTTTCACCCCCACAGAACACACTGCCCCATGGCCATTTGGGAGGAACCTTCATTTATTGTGCTTATGAAACATGACTTTTAGGCACACTGGCTTAAAGGGGGCACAAAATACAATTATTAATTACGTGTCTGTATTAAGTGGACTGGGTTCCTTTTTTGCTTCTTTCATTTCACTCTAATTGAAATTGGGATTTAATCATTAACTGTATGGCTTAATATTTATCTGGAAAACTTTTATTGGTGTTCAGTTTCTTTTGGATTTGTGAGATTTATTGTAATTTATTGTGATTTATTAATGGTCATTCATTCATATTAATAGAGAAAGATGGTAGCCAACAGCCAGTGTTTAGACCACAGTAATAGCAACCTTTTGAAGTGAAGGCAAGCTGGTGGAAAACATGACTAGATTGCAGTTTGTTGTATAATTTATAGATTTATAGGTTTAGGGATTGGATTCTGGTAATGATAATGGGCTTTATGTGTAGGAAGAAAAATTTGTTTTTAAATTTGGGCTGATTAGATCAGCTCAAAGGTTTGAAATAGGAGTTGTACCAGTGGACATGAATATACATTATGGAGGGCTATGATAGCACTTTTGAAGTGAATACCCATAATTGCACTCAAGAATGTGTAATCAAACACAAGAACACTCATTTGCACATCAGTCTATGCATTTCTATTAATTAAAGCTCTTTTTGAAATGTTTGTACAGAACAAAATCTGTCTTCTAAATGTTTGCAATAAGCAAGCAAACAAACAAATAAACAGAACAAGAGGTACTGAATTGGACAAGAAGTGTTGCAAGCAAGATTTGCCAAATAACAGAGTTTCAGAATCACAGAGTCACTGAGGCCAGAATATGTTACTTTCTCCAGTTCTTCGTTTAAACAGTGAATATTCTTTATTCCATGGATATAATTTAAATATCAGAATCATAGATTTATGGAATGCTTGAGCTGGAAGGGCCCTTAAAGATTGTCTAGTTGCAACGTGCAGTGGGCAGGGACACCTTTGACTAGACCAGGCTGCTCAAAGCCTCATCCAACCTTACTTTGAACACTCTCAGAGATGTGGCAGCCACAACTTATAGAGGCAACCTGTTCCTGTGCCTCCTCAAACCTCACAGTAAAGAATTTCTTCCTAACATCTAGCTTAAAACTATTCTGTGCCAATTTGAAGCTATTTCCACTATTTCTGTCACTATATGTCCTTGTAAAAAGTCTCTCTCCATCTTTCTTCTGGCTCCCTCAGGTACTGAAAGGCTGCAATTAGGTCACTTTGAAGCCTTCTCTTTTCCAGGGTGAACAATCTCAATTCCCTCAGCCCTTGTTCATAGAAAAGTTGCTCCATCCCTCTGATCAAAGCAGTGGCCCTTCTTTGGACCCATTCCAACAGGTCAATATCCTTCCTTTGCTGGGCACCTTTGATTTCACTGTAAGGTTATGAGAATTTAGCTCAGTTCTAACAAATACAGTCAATGTTTTTTAAAAATTATCATGCAGTCAATATTTTGTAAGAAATACAAATTGGAAAGACTCTAAAAAAGCAATTTGATCGTTTGCAATTCAGATAAAGCAACTTAACATTGATACTTTCAGCAAAGCTTCCACTTAGTTTTGGGTTTGTTGGTTTTTTTTTCCTTTTTGCCTCCTGGAGAAAAATATTTTGTGTTTGTTAATTTAAAAGCTTACAATCCAATTTTTAACAAGGAACTCAGACTGATTTTTTTTTATTATTTCCTTGTTTATTTTTATTGCCAGCTGTATCCAGCTTGCTGACCTATATACATTACACATCACAATTTTTTGCTGTTCATTGAAGAATCATATTGTTCTCTCAGTCCAGAAAATAAAATGAATGCAATTGTCTACAATCCAAGCTAGAACACATCACATTTTTAGCTAGATTAGTGCTTCAGCCACTATCTCATTATGGTTAGTTTTTCAATCTAAATAGGCAGCTGCTGAGAGATGAAGATTAATCTTTCCAAACTACAAAGATAGGAAGAAAAAAAGAAAAAAATAGGAAAAGAAACAATCCACAACTAAAATTGTCTTGCATTAAAATTCTGATGTGGTGAATTTTTGAAAAAGTATAAATTAGCCTTTCCTCTGATCTGCAACCTCTTCCCAGAGGAAAACACTCTGCTTTGAGCTTCCTTGCTAAACTTCTAATGTCATGCAAGTGTGAATGTCTTATTTTTTTACCATGATACTTTGGAGAGGTTTATGTGTATAAGCTTCATTGATAATTAGTTTTGAGACAAATCTCTGTGGAATACAAGATTTCTTTTGGGAAAAATTTTGATTTTGGAGGGGAAGTGTTTGTGTAAGTTTCTGTTTTGAAGAGAGAAGAAACATAATTTTCCTATCATAATTTCAGCAAATAATTGATGTTAAGAAATTCTGGGTAAAGAGTCAGTGTTTTTCCAGTGAACAGATATTACTGTAACATTTGGAGATGACAGTTTGCACTGGGAGAACGATCATGAGAAATTCCTCTGCAATGATGTATGTCATCATTTCTCACTTAATCAATAGAATTCATCATTAAAGACACTGATTCAGCACTGTTATGCTTTTGGGCATATAAACAGTCCCATTAACTCCAGTAGCTGTAGATGCTAAAATTGTTTAAAACAAGGCAGCTATTTTTAATACTAGCATGCAAATCGCATGCCCACAGAGGAAAGGCCAAGGAAACAAGTCAGCAGGCAACCTACAAAAAGAAGGAATTATCCCAGTCCTGTGTGGAGCAGGAGGCTTCTCATAGTCCTTCCAGTACTTTCTCTAAATAACACAAGGTTTATTGGACTGGAGAGATAGCAAATGTGGATGTTTCTGAAGGTTACCTTTTTTTTTTTTTTCTTTTTCAAAGTAAGAGCCCTATTATTAAAGTTTCTGTCCCAGGAATAAATAATTTTTTCAAGGAGGAAACTCATCATCATGATTTGTAACTCTGAATCCAAAAAAGAACTAAGCAAAATGCTCACAAGTGGAGCACCTTCTCCACTGATTTGTCAGAGAGTTTATCCGCTTAGGAATAGTGATTCAACAAACATCTAGAAAAGGCCTAAATTAAGAAAACAGTGTCAAAATATAGACAGACAACACCTTATAATGACTACTGATTTCATTAGCACAGGTATTTCTGGCTAGATTTTCAGTTATAATGTAGAGAACTGTATGTATATATTCTAAATGATTTCAAACTCCAGAGGTAAAATCTTCTGTTCATTCCTCTGTCATGTAGGAATTTTCAAATATGAAACTGTTTGAATAAAACGTGATGAAACTTAAGGAAAGCAATATGAAGCCCATGTTATTCTTTCTTATGGTTATCTTATTGTGACATATCTATCTAAAGAATTTCTTGTATGTTTTGAATTTTCTGTTCTAATCTGAAATGCTATCAGTTTCCTTTCTATCCTGTAGACATACAGGTGAAGAACGAAGTGAAAAATTCAGGTGGAGGCATATACCAAAAGACAGGCTATTCCTTTGCTTGTTAAAGCAATAAAAATATCCTTTCAGGTCACAGACTATGTGAGTAAGAATAATGGAGTTAATTTTCCTGATTCTGAGTGTTTCTGACATATGTTGAGGTTTAAGGTTCTTTTTTTAAGGAAGTGAAAGCTTGCCTTTCACTGATAAACCGCTTTTTTACAACGTTAAGTTTCCTTATATTCAACATGAAAAATACACTTTTAGCTGTATTGCTAGAAATTATTACACTCTTGGACAGGTTCAACATATACTAAGATATCATTTAGAAAAAGTTATAACATAAA
>VYZP01061230.1:0-43853 GCA_013400635.1 Hypocryptadius cinnamomeus | reverse complement strand
TTCTTTTTTCTTTTTTTTTTTAAATGTTGTGTATTTCTGGAATTGTTCAGGATCATAGAACCCATAATCTTTTAAATTCACTAGGGCACGTTGGTATAGCTGTTGTACAGAGCCTCTTGTCTAACCTTCAGTCAGTGACTCAGTGCAGTGTTCCTGGATGTAGTCAGTCTCTCTGGTCTGTCTGTCTGTCTCTCACCGCCTCTGCATCTTCCTTTCTTTCCTCACTTCTCCCCCCTCTTGTGTTTTTTCCCTTCTTGTTTGTCTGTAAAACTTTCAGATTAGTTTGGAGAACCAGATAATCCAAAATAAAGTGGATTTTAGCAGTAGCTTCACTTGTTCATTTACACATTAGTCATTTGGATGACTGTTGCCTGATTCATAAGTTCATTGCCAAATTTAGCTTGCAAGGGACCTCAGTATTCCTGAGCTTTAAACAATTAATATTTGTTATTTAAAGTCAGCCAAACTATAAAACTCAAGGAATTGAAAGCAGCATTCATTAAACTTAAGCTTTTGGTCTGCAGCCACGTCAAACTGTGAACTCAACCATTCATTTTAGTGGAATTTTAATGTCTTAAGTTTAAAGGCAGTAATTGAGCTATATTGTAAATTGCTAAAATGCAAATACGTGCTTAGTGATCTGGCAGCTTGGTTACGAGCCTTAGATTTTGGTCTGTTCCCAGGGACTTGTGTAGGAGAGGGCTTGGGGCTAAGGGAGGAGAAACAAACAAAACCCCTGTTATCTCTAGTCTAGTGGACTTGAGCAAATGAAATGCTGTGGAGTAGTAAATTGTACAGGGAGGACAACTCAATGAGTTGAGTATGAACTCAATAAATGCATAGGAAAATGGTGTGCCATGTAGTGACAGTGTCTTGTCCATTTTTCATGTTTTACCCTGAAGTGGAAACAAGATGTTGTGGTTATTTAAAAACAAAACCAAAAACCCTACAACTTGTTTTAGGGTCAGGAGTACAATTTTGCTTATGCATGGACAAATGCTGATGTGACCTCAGAAAATAATTGCTGAGGAACAATAGTTTTTTGGTTTTGAAGGGGAAGTAAATGGGAGAGGATTAATCCCACAGAAAACCTGGAACCAGTGCAATGAAAAAAGGTAGGGACAGTGAACTGGGAAAGGTTTTTGACTTCCTCTTAGGTGACTTCTGTCATTAAATTTAATGAAAATGACAGAACTTTAATGGTCATTAAAAGACATTGAGTTTTAGGAGCTTAATTACCACTGTGTTTGTGAAATGGGACAGACTCATTGTGTCAGGCCTTCTCATGATTTGGTAGGATAAACATGCCTGGTAAGCAATGTGTTTACTCTGGGTGTATGGGTTGGGGATTTTTTCATTTTGTCTTCTGGAATAATACATTATGCAAGATAATTTTCGCGTGTCCTGTGTACAAGTACTAATGATTTTGTAAATAGTGTCAGATTTTTAATTGCTTTGGCTGTGTTAGCATCCCTGTGCTCGGAAAATCCTGATACAGAAAGAGCCTAAATCACTTGGGCACTTGGGGCATCTTACCCAGCAGAGGTAGGAATGAATGTTACAACTGTGGAATTTTTAAATTGGTGGAATTTATTAATTGGATTTATTAGAGAGCATCACTCTAATCCAGTGAAATCCTGGAAAAACGAATAAAGTTAGAGCATGCAATGTTGAGAGTGCCTTCACTACTCAGTTAAATTGCAGTGCTAATTAGCAGTAGTCTTTCTGCTGCATNNNNAGCAGTAGTCTTTCTGCTGCATTTCATCACAGGTATTATTAGTAGACAATACTTGTTGCTTTTATCTGTAGATGTATCTGACTTGGTCTTTCTGATCACAAACATTCAGTCAGACTGAGATCCAGGGAGAGGCCTGTGCAAAGTGAACAGTGACACCATTAGGAAATGCTGTAAGGGAGCAGTTAACCCCAATTGCACTTTGTTTGGGCCATAACAGTACAGAAAGAGAAGTTTTGTCTTCCTTGGGGAAAGTCAAAACTTGCTTTTGTAATAGCTATGTAAGAGGTTGGAACAAGCAAGACAGTTTTGAGTTTACAGCTATGTCATCTAATCCTATTCAAAATCAGTTTGCTTTCTGCAAGCAGACAAATGCCCTCAGCTATCTGCAGTCCCTTCAGAACAAAGTGCTTAAAACAGGAAATACTTTTGTCCAGTAATTCCTGTTTTGTAGACTTTTGCCAGTTATTTGCTAAACACTCCAAGTGGGCACTCTGATGTATACTAATCCATTGGTAGGTTTGCTGAGGAGGCACAGAGGCAGAAATGGGCATGTGTATTCAGTATGGAATGTCTCTTTCCAGCCTTTCTATATTAAACATGCTTTGCAGGTAACAGGAGGTAGAAATGCTCCAAAGGGCTTTGGAAGCCCACCTGTGGCCCAAAGAATGACCTCACCAGCCAGAATATGTACCATCAAATAGCTCTTCCCGAGAGGGGAGAGTAACTTTTGGCATGACTCATTAGTTCCTTTTTCTGCTTGCAGTCTGTATCAATCCAGCTATATTTAAGTGAGCTTTAGTAGATTAGCCTTCCAAATTGTCAGGAACTGAGATTTCCTGCCTTTCTCAGAAAGGAAGAATGAAATTTGGCAGTGTGTATTATTGAGTCCTGCTTAAAACATGGATTTGAAAAGGGGCTCTGATAGAATGTCATGTAAATCCTTCTCCACCATCTTCTGCTGCTTTTGCCATGAGGAATGAGTTCAAGTGCCAGCTGATTGTGTCTTCTCTTCATTACTCAGTCACACAAGTGGGGTGTGTCTTAAAAACCACTGTCCTTCATTGGTATTCCAGACCTTTTAAGGCTTTCAACTGTGTTCTTCTTAGAGCAATAGGCATATGTTGTCTATTTGCACTATTGTATTCATTAAATACATTTTTTGAGCTTTGATTGTATGACTAGAAGCTTCCAGTAGCTTTTCAGAAGCTATTGGAAGCTTCTGAAGTTTTATCTATGATTGGTTACAACTCTTCCCGGTAGTAGTACTTTGCTGTTTATTCTGTAGGTTAGCAATACAGATGCAAAAGCAAGGAATGGTAAGAGGAATGCAATTTTATTTGAAGGACTGCTTAAATGTGAAGAATGCTCTGAAAATACTCTGTGTAATTTAAATCACTGTCCTTGGAGCTCTTCTGATTTTTCTTCTTTTGCTTTTGTGAATTGCAAAAGTTGTTAAATCAAAACTGCACGTGTTTGTGGTTATTTTGTATTCGTTTAGTGTGGGTGAGTTATTTGTAGGAATCAGCCCAGGGTTTCTCATCCCAAACAGAGCTCTGTGGCCTGAGCTGATGATCCATAACTGAATACTGAGACTGAGTAACTGGTGTCAGGCATGGTGGCCAAGGTAAGATCTCTTTACATTGGTCCACTGTAGGTGAAGGCATAGGTTACAATTTGCACAAGTGTGAATTCTCTAGCGGCAAATAATGAAATGCCTGATACAATTAATTTTAGGAATTGTGTTAAAGTACAGAAAAAACCCAATTCTACTTAAAGGGCTTGTGTACCTCTTAGTGCATTTCCACCCTGTACACCAAATGTTTTGTTTTCAATGGCTTTGGTGTTGTGAAGGATAACCCTGAGTATTTTCCAGGTAAATGAAGTAGTTGATTTGTCTGGTAGTGTACAAGTACAACTTGGATGCTATGGTAATTGGTTGCAAGTGCATTTTGGGAAACTGAGGGGGTATATGAGAAGAACTTGATGTCAAGTATTCTTCACAGGAATTTTGATGATAGAAGGAAGAATATTAATTTTTGTGTGAACCACCCACCCAGTTCTCCAATTCCTCTATTTTGTGAGGGGATATGCAATATTAACATGGGGAGGACCATTAAGAGTCCTGTGCATTAGGTAGATTGTGTTGCATTATGTGCAGCTGTATTTGAAATGAGTCTTATCCATGTTATATTTTCAGTATTTATCTTAGTTACTCTGTAAATATAGATGTCTTAAAGATTGCAATTTCTGGGCCTCATTTGGGCACCACTTGCTGAATGTCTGAGATATAGGTCCTCTTTTATCACTGATAGTGTCCTTTATAGTTTCTTTCTTTTAAAAATAAAGTATAGCTAAAATCTTAGGGAAAAAGGTTTTTAAAAAACAACCATGATAAGGAGTAAAAGCGGAGACACAAATACAAAGCTACCTACTTAGGAGCTTTGCTTTTGGTCCTGTATTTGCAAATTTTTGTTTCTTTATTCAGCAGATTTAATTTCTTTCTTGTTTCATTTCAGCATAAAAATAAACCACATGTGGTGACCTTAGCTAGGAGCCACTCCATTTCCTCAGCAGCTGCTGTTCCACGCTGCTTGTCTGACAGACGGGGCTAGGTCATGGTTTCCAGAGGACACCCTTGTGGTCATAACCAAGTTGTAAATGTCACTAAGATTGTTTCTGAATGCCTATCACAAGTGTATCGGCGATTCTGAAGCAGATAAAGTCAGCCAAAGATTCAGTGGGGAGCTGGGTCTGGGGAAGGATTGCTGTGCAGCCGACCAGCAGCAGGAGTGTGACACGCATCCATAAGCAGCAGCAGTGCTGTGACAGTTCTTTAGCCCTCACTTAGCAGCCCTTTGGTAGAACTGACAGCACGCCTGCAAAGATAGGGAGGCCTGTTTCAGCCCCATTAATGTTGTCTTGAATGTGAGCCTGCGGTCTGGAGAAATGATAAATGTTCAGTGATTGATGATTTTATAGTCCCAGGGCACTTGGGATGGTTTCTGGTAGCTGTGAACAATTTTCCCTCCTCTCTTAATTAGGCCTGAGCTTTAGGTTTCTGAACGAGAAGTGACTAAGTGTGAATTGTAAGATAAGGTTTACACAATATTTTTCAAAACTTTGGCTACAAAGGAAGTACAATTTTGAGTGCCAGGTCTTTCATGTTTTGTACAGAATAAGTGATTCTGTGTGCATTTGGTAAGTCTGAAGGGCAAATGGCATATTCATACCTTTATATGGAAAAGCTGATGGGATTTCAAAATGTCTTGAGGAGAGCTTTACGTAAGTGGGTTAATTAAAGAATATCTACATCCAAGGACTTCTTTGTTTTCCATGTCCTCTGCCTTTGGTGTCAGCTTTCAATAAGCCAGTACTTCCTGACTGTGTAAGGGGCGCTCCAAGCCTGGTAAGCTGGCTGTGCTAAGGGTAGAAAAATGCACAAAAGTGTTTCAGTGCTTGTTTGCAAATTGAGTGAAAGTTGTTAATTTAATCACTATATGAAAGTAAACCTTTTGTCAGTGAGCTATGCTGGTTAGTAATGTGATAGTGTCAAAATGCCTATTAATCTGTAACATTAATAGCAGGCTGCAAGAAGAAATGGAATTTGTTCTTTTCATCTGCACCAACATTTTTTCTTAATATTACTCTTCCTGAACTTTTTACTGTCTTTTATTAATGCAAACAGAAAGCTTAGGAAAAAAAATTATTTGCAAGTTCTTCAGACTAATTTTACTCTCTGTGGTTAGTGACTTTTAACACTAAGAGGATTCAAATATCAAAATATCTCTGTATTACTCAATTTTTAGAAATACTGTCCGTCAGGACACAGCTTATTAAGAAACTATGTGGTTTCTTTTTGATGGGGAGAAAGTAATATGTGGGCAGAGAGTAATTTCTGTGAGATAGACCTGAAAGCCAACTTTTGTGATTAATGACCAATTGTGACTCTGCACATTTAATTAGGAAAGTGTCATTACACTCAATTAGCAGGGCTGCCAAATAATCTGTTTAATACTCTGGTCTTTTTTTTCTCTAGGGTTTTGCAGACAGTCCTCATTACAGTGATCACTTGAATGACAGTCGATTAGGGCCTCATGAAGGATTGTCCCCGACACCTTTCATGAACTCAAATCTGATGGGTAAGTAGGTAATTCTTTACGAGTATCCCCTCAAAGCCTCTTTGGTCAGAAAGAGACATTTTTCATTCCCTTGTCTAGGCCTGACATGTCAAGCATCTGGAAGTTGCTCTGTTTCTCATAGCAATACTGACTTTCCTATTCAAATCTTTTTATGTTGGGTGAGTTTCTCGTTCCTCAGAAAGGCCATTATCCAGGACTTTTTAGAAGAAGGAAATAGATTTTCTTAAGTTCTTAGTTTTCTAAGTTTCTAGTTCTTCGGATCTAGAAAGCTGATATATTTTGATTTGATGTAAATTCTAAATAATTTTATTATTTTAAAGGTTATTTTTCCTTAATTTTGTTTGAAAAGACATTTATACCAATTTTTTATTAGTGCACTTAAATAATTATTTTTTCTAACATTCAATTCTTGAACTACCTCCCAATTTACTGTAGGCTTCCCTTCAGGTAATAATTTGAGGGCTTGCTTCTTATTTTTAATTTTCTAATTTCTTTGATATTTTTTGTATTAGAAACTCTGTCACTTCTAAGAAATAGATGTAAACTCCTGCTTCCAGACCTGTTTAACATTTTCTGCTTTTGAAACTGGAAAAAAAAGCAAGCAAATGGTGTATTGTATTGTGGCCTTAAAAACCTTTCCTTCATTGTCTACACTTCATGTTACCTGAAACATGCTAATGTGTTGATGGCATTGGTTGAAAAGTCTCCTTTTGTGTGTCCAGTTCAGAGCATAAAACTGTTAATTTCAAAATATTTAATTTGGCAATACATGGTGTTGGGACCATTTCTGTTTTGAATCTTAGATTTCAGGATGACTGAGTATTTTTTCTGAATTTCTACATTTCACATTGTTTCACTTCTATATTCCCCATCTTGTAGACATGACCTATTTTGTGATCTCAGTATTGTCCTTTTAAGACATAGCCATGGTAATCTAAGTGGATTACCTAAATCCAAATCCTGGTGGTCTGCAATTTCTTTTGGAAATCTTTCTACTTGCTCAGTCTTTGTTTACTACTTTAATTTTCTCTGAAACAGAGACAGACAAAGCTCAGCTATTGCTGAAAACAACTTTTTGTTTAAAGAAAGAATTTTGTTTGAACTTCATATACGAAGCTGGAAGCAGGCAGTTTTAAAATGCCCATCTCTGTAGACTTTGATTAGAGAGAGGACATGCCAATTGGTCAATGACACTTCTATCTGAAGACAGCAAAGCTAAAATGTAGCAGTTATTTTGATAAAACAAAGTAGATTATCCCTGAATACTCTTTCAAACATGTTGTCTTCTTTATTTTTTAGCAGAAAGCTAAAAAGACAAGTTACTTCAATTGCTTTTCCAGTATTTTGATCAGTAGCATGTGTGGAATGTCTTTAGGCTTTGTAGCTGATACTGATTTTATTTTCTAAAAATATATATAGCAAAGTTTGATTTCTTTTTTAATTCATATTACCAAAGGCAAATTAATTGCTCATGTTTTTAATTTAAGCCATTCAATTTCTAAATAGTATATGCCTTTAAATATATGACAAAAATAATTGGTGCAATTATATCTTCTTGGCTTTTCATTTTTATTGAACAGATGATTCTATTAGACATAATAGAATTACATCATTAATACAGATTTGAGAAGAAGCCTCCATTTAGATGGTTTTGTAGACAGGATTAACAAATAGCAAGATATGTATGTGTCAGTCACACAAAGCTGCTGAGAACTGAAAGAGTTTTGTAAAACTTTGTGGCTAAGAATTCTTAGGATTTTATTTCCTTGGAACAAAGGTACTTTATTTCCTTCTATATGTAGCCAAGAATTATAGAAAGCTTTCAGTATGTATCTCTAAGATATGCTCACATTAAAATTCTAAAGTATGCCTTTAAAAGTATACCACTTGTGGTTTTTGGCTTGCCATAACAAAAAATTGTGTTCACTTTACTTATGTTACTGTATTGGATACAGCTTTGTATATTACACCTTCACAACATTCATTTTTGCATTGTATTTTAATTGATGGTGAAAGTTTGGAGAGAGGAATGATAAAAGCTACATGAAAGCATAGAGTACTACTTTTCTGTGTGGTACTACTATCTGTGTTTATAGTTTCTTTATCGATTATTGAAAAGAAAAATTATAATTCTTCTAAAGTTTTTTTAGACAAAAAGATGTTATACAGTTTTCTTAATATTAAGTTGTGGACATGTTCCCATAAACAGAATGAACACATTTATTTTATTATCTAATGTAGACATACAATATTTAAGGCATTGGTTCATTATTTTGGGATCTTTGGAGTTTAAAAGGAGATGGAGGGAGGCTAAGAACAGGAACTTGATGAGCTTACAGGAAATATCTCACTAGCTAATAGCAGTGATTGAGCATCTGGGGTTCCACAACCAAGATCTAAGATATACATCCCTTCCCAAAATTTTATCATGACTGAAATACATTTCTGCAATAGTTAAAAACTGTTAAAAAAGAAGAAGAGAGAGCGACAACATATTTCACCATTGCTGTCAACACTTAAGAGCACCATTAAAAGCAAGAATTGTGTGTCAAGGGGATGTTGTTGTTTTGTGTATTATGTTCAGCCGTAAGCATATTTGCCTGAAGAGATAGTGGATTATAAAGTGCCACTGTCTTTCATGATGGAGCTCTCAAACATTTTAATGATCTTGTACATTGCAAAAGAGAGAAATTTTGTCTAACAAGAGTTGATAATGATTCAATAATGAACAATTTACCACAGAAAGATGCATTTCCATATTCATTTAGATATTTTTTGAAGTGTTTTGCAGAGGAAGTAAAGCTATTATGCTGGATTGGTTAGTTTCTTCACTAATGAATTCCAGAATTATCGTGTTGATTTGGTAGTGTAAAAAAAGAAGGGCCGTTACTTATATTTTGAGTAAAACCACTGAATCCTCTTGGGACCAGCATAGTCTGTTGGTATCCATAGAGATATGTAGAAAATCAGGCAAAGATATATTGGTGGTATTGTAGCTCCATTTAGACTTGATAATCTTTGCTTATTCAACACTTCTCTTTTAATTACATTCTAGAAAACTATTCACAAGGATATGAGATTCTTTTCTCTGTAATTATGCTGCCTTTTAGTACTCTGCACTTGCAAGGAGAGGTCAGTTTTTGCTAGGACCCTTCAAGCATGTGGTATTGTATCGTCTGTTGTACTGTTCCCTGGACTTTATTCCCCTGAGCTTTTTTACTACTACTTACTGGGAAGAAAGAAAGCAGATTATTCTTGAATATAGCTTAAAGGGGTTTTTGTTGGTCTGTCTTAAAAATTTGAAGTGGGTGAATTACTTTCTTTTGTGTGCCTGTCTTTCCACAAGAGGCAGAAAGGATAACAGCCAAACTTTTGTGCTCCATGTTCGTCATCTGTGTACTGCACAGTTCCACAAGGTTGTATGTGACAAAAAGTCATTAAAAAGTTTAGTCAATAGTGAGTGAAAAAACAGTGGTTGAGTATCAGCTTGCCATGTTGAAATCAGTCCCTTGAAGTAGGAAGAGAGATCATTCTTCCAAGTTTTCTTTCTAATATATTTCCTTGTTTTCTTATTATTTCTTTAACTAGTTCCTTTAAAGTTTAATTGGGTTACATTTTAGGTGTTTCTGTTACATCTAGGTGTTTCTGAGCTAGCAGCAGGGTTTGAAGAACTGTCAGTGAAATCAGAGATTCCAAATGTATGTAATCAGAAGATTTTAGATTATCTGCCTCACTTACTCACTGACTCCAATAGATCAGCTGCAGGTTGCAGTTACTAGTTTAGTTCACACCATCTGGTGATTTTGTAATGCTCACTGTTAGCATCCTGGTGGCTTTGCTTCTCTTCCTAACAAGTTTCTGCTGGGTAATGTGTGGTGCTTTCTTATGGCCAGCATTAAGAGATGGAAGGATTGACCATGCAGAGAAGTCAAGACACAACAGTTGGTATTTACAAGGTGGGAGCAGAAACTTGTTACAGTAATTAGAGCTATAAATTATTCAGATAGTTGATAAAAATATAGCTTTTCTTACTGTTTATAATGTGAATATAAAGGGTATGTCTGATGCTTCACATGTTTAAAATAAATAGGGGAAAGAAGCAAAGTTAGTACTGGCAAAGGGAAATAGAGTAATACATGTTGGGGTTTTTGCAGTGAACTTCTTTCTCGTTGGCTGTACTTGATGCACTTGGGTCACTTGGGTGGTTTGTCATCAGGCATCACAAAACTCGGGGTTTCTGAGTAAATTACAACTACATACACCATGAATTTTACCTTCTCTTACTGTTTAGCAGTCTTGTTCCAGTTTGTGGTGGTTAGGTGTGTGCTGGGTAGAAACTATTGGGTGAAGGATGGCAGGAGCAGAGAGGTGCTTCATGGGTGAAAGCCAAATTTTAAGAATTTTCAAAGCTAGTCTTCAGGTTACTGTGAAACTCACAGTGGATTTTGTGTATTAATAATATGAATGAGAGATCAATATCTGGATTGGGATGCCTCCTGGTTTTAGAGTTACTATTCATTTAATTGACTTGATTGCCTGATTGTGCAGGTTTCTAAGAATGCCTGGGCTTCTGCCAATGCATCTTTCAAACTCAAATTACTACCTTAATTTTTATTGTAAAATCTATTATTTGGCTTGTAATTTAAGCCCTCCACTTGGCTTGGATAGAGTAGTAGGTATTTTTAAAGTTGAATATTGGAGGGGCATTTTTTGAAGCAACATGGTAAATAGCTGAAGCCTCTGTAAACTTCCAGTACTGATACAGTTCTTGAACAGCTAATGTAAGCCTTTAAAACCGTAATTTGTGAAAGGTTATTCTCAATAAAAGGAGAGGCTTTTGAACTTTAAAATACAATTAGAAGAAGATGTACCTCTGAATTGGTACTCAGTTAAGAATCTAACTAATCTTCAGGAAAATTGCTAGTTCTCTACCTCAGTAACCCTTCAATAAAAGAATTTTGAAATTGAAGAGAGACATCTTGTTATAAATGACTTTATAACGGTGAAGGCAATAGTAGCAAACCAGCAAGGATAAATAGTTATTAAAATGGCACACATTAAGAATGATGCCATTATAGTTTTTGCTAGGAATCTTGTCTTAATTACCTTTTAGGAAGGGAGAGGGCAGATGCAAGCAGGGAGTTGACAGACTCTCTATTTGTCCGAAATAATAGTTAGATTTCCTTGAATTGCTTTCTATAGTCATTAATATTTCAACACATGAAAAAAAAAAACAGGCATCACAATGGAAATTATCTCCAGAGATATGAGTAATAGCAAGATTGATCTGAAATAATTTATATGCAGTTACATTGTTATTAACTTGGAGAATGGTGGGGACAGAGTATTTTATATCCTTTGGAGAATTCATTAGGAAGAAAGAGGAAAATGTTAAAAGAAGAAAATGACAAAACAGTGACATAACAAAGATTATGACAAGTCTTTAGTCCATCTCATTTTACAGGGCAGAAAAAGTTGAAAGAAAATTGTAAAAGGATACCTGATAAGCTTCACATTCTGCATAGTTATCTGTCAAATATTAGTGAGTTTAGAAAAACTTTCCCTAGTAAAAAACCCATGAGTATAAGATCATCCACAGTTACAATAAATATTTAGAGGTGTTGGTACTGAGTCCACCACAAGGCATAGACTGTAAACTTCCCATGCTGAAAAAGTTCCTTAACATTCACTTTACATAACTATATTGTGCAGTTTCACAGTGTTATGTTTGTGTATCATTGAATCATTAATTGTTTTGATTATTAAAGCTAAAAATACCAAGATGCTGGCTCACCTTACCCATGATGTAATACATCATGGCTACTTTTCCCAAAGTAAGTGTTGCTATTGCTTCACCCCAGTAATGTTTCTTGTCTTCTTACTTCTGATAGGCTTATTTTCTTTCAATAATTAGCATTTTTCAGATCATTGCATATAATGAATCTGGCAAATGGAAGATTTCCGTTTAAGCTCCCTCCTAAGATTATTTCTTTTCCTTTTGGGGTATGTCACTCTGTTGAATTGATGCTGGTTTTATATGATATAGATTGGCTAAAAGCCTGTTGTGACTTCCTTAGTATTTTGGGCTTTATAATGAAATTTCAAACCCAGAGTAACATTTTAAGTTAAATTTCATTTATTTCTTCCTCTCTTCCAGATAATTATTTGAATAATTTAGTTCACATATGAATATATAAAACGGCCATAAGTAAATGGAGGTTCCTTTTTGTTTGTTTGTTTCTGTTTTGACTGCCAGCAGTCCTTTTGTTCTGGACTGTTTGTGCTGTGTCTGGCTGTGTCCCAGCTCTGGCGTGGTGTGTTGGGCAGAGGCAGCTCTCAGGCCTGGGCTGACACACTGGTTACTGCCAGCATACAGCCGCTGCTCTGTGGGCTGAAGCTTTCTAGAGTTGCAGTGTTTTCTATCTGTTCATACAGTTTCAGATTTATCTTTTTTTTTTCCCCAGGTATTACATTAAATAAATTCCACTCACACCAAAGAATTGCTCTCATCTGCTCTTAATTTTCCTTTTGTGAAAGCTAATGGGTTTCTGGGAAATTAAATTACACAGTCATTTAGTGAAAGTGCTAAGTGCAGGGCATTTTTACCCTTGGGTTTTTGCTCACAAGAGCGTGTGTTAAGCTTAGTTTTCCCTTCTGTTTACGGTAATATTTCAATCAAATCACTTTCTTAACATTTCTTTACCTTCAGTAATACGTGGAGGCTCTCTCCACCGGCGGCGGGGGCTCGTGTCCTTTGTGACGTTCGGCTGTAGCAGGTGTCTGCCTGTGCTCTCTGCCCCTGCAGACTTTGATCTCTCTCCTGGTGAGCAGCTGCGGCAGAGGGGCCCTGGCAGCGCTCCTCAGGTGGTGCTCAGGTGGGGCTGTGCCAGGTAGGTGCGTGGGCACAGCTGCCTGCCCGCTCTGCTGCCCTGGGCAGCTCCGGGCGCGGGGAGGCGAGCAGGGGAGAGCAGGTGCGCGGTGGGCGCCTTCCCCCTCCCTGCTCGCTGCAGGAGCGTGCTGGAGTGTTGAGGCACTCCATCCTAAACCATTCGGAGTATTGTGCACCTTTACATGATTTTTGTATCTCTGGATCAGTATAGGAGTTGTTAGCAGGCTTAGTCTGTAGTGCTGTGGTTCCAGGAAGAAACCAGAAAGGTTTTCTTTCTGTCAAGTAAGCAAGTGAATAAATTTGTTCTTGAAAACCCATCAAGCTGTACAATTACATGTTGTGCTAGGAAGAGGTGATGATTCCTTTTCCCTGGATACTACCAGTGCCACAGGTACCTTACAATCCACAGTGTGTCCCACGAGAGCTTGCAGCTGTGGTGGTCTGTGGACAGTGGTGGTGCTTGCACTGTGCACTGACTGGAGAAAACAATGGGACCTAGTGCTAATTGTGTTGGAAGAAGATGAAATGTTGCCTTCTTCAAAATGGTCTCACACTTGAATCCAGATTTTTTGTCATATGAATTGCTACGAATTTTTGTCATACTTTTGAATTGCCCGTCTGGGAATAAATATGCAAAGTCTGTGGCTTTTACATTTTGAAATATTTTAGTTCTGATAAAATTTGTTCTGCCAAGCTTGGGTTTTAGTTAATGCAGTCTGATACATTTGAGTGTTGATTTATTCACAGTGTACTCTGCCTCTGAAAAGGGGAATAAATAGTAATCTGATGAAATTTTTAAGTCTTGTATTTCCTCTTTGTTATAACATGTCAGTTTAGCTGCTGCAGGGTATGTTTATCTGTTACAAGGCTCATCAGTGCATGAAATGCTGAAAGGGCATATTTCTCTCCTGTGGTTCCTGCCATCCCTGGGCACTTGTAGATGTGTTCCAGTGGATGGGATCAGCTGGGTGAAGCTGTAGGATTTTAAATTTGAGTCTGTCTGAAGGCGCCAAGCTCCCTTCTAGAGAGGAGGGGGTGATTTTTTCCCATACTGGTGATGTAACTTCCCCATGAGGCAGTTGCTTAGGGATCTACATAATACCTATTATCCTGTTCAAATAGGAGGCTGTAGAAAGCTCACTGGTGATTAAAAGATAATTTTGTAATTTTTCATGGCTTGTCTTTGTTTTGTAATAAAGATGTTTGCTTATCGCCAGGTGCATAAAAATCATTTACTTAATCTCTATTTCATTCCATTAATTTTTTTTTTTCATTCTTGCATGCATGTAGCTGTAGCCTGTGAGTTGCTAGCAGTCCAGTTTTTAATAAATACGGCAGCCTGTATCCAGTGATTAAATTCTGAACTGATCAACCAAAGTGTTCTAACTAGGCTGCTCGTGCCAAAACAAGTGGCTTTTGTGATTTGGGGCATTATAGTATTTGCATTAATATGATTTGAAGTTCTAATAGTTTTCTTTAGAGATTGGGTTTTAGTGAGTCAAATGTTTGTTGCTGCTGGAAACGTGACTTTGTTTAGATAGCAGGCGTCTTGGAGGGAAAACAAACCAGATGAAAATAAAATATGCAGTTTTATTTTTCAGGTGCTTGGGGCTGTTGGACCTCTAATACTGTGATTTTTATGAGTTGCCTGAGCAGCTGCTGCATTTTCCATAGACCTGTAAAATGCTGTAGGTGTGCAGTGCTTCAGCTACATAATAGATGAATGGGACAAGTATCATCAAAAGAAAACAAAATTTTTAAATTTGATTTTGGCTATAATGTCTGGACACTTTCACTTCAATCTAATACTGCACCAAAGTTTTATTTTGGAAAAGTGGATGAAAAACTTTCATGTAACAGAAAAGTGCAAAGAGCAAAGGAACAGCAAGTCATTCTGTTAAGAGATGGTTATAACTCGCTTTATTTGCAAAGCTTTCTTAGTTGCTGGCTTTTAATGTTTTTCCTGGAGGCTGTCAACATTGCAGCTTTCACACAGGTGTGCAGCTTCTGTTGCTCTGTAAATCGGGTCAGATGACAATTGTGCAGTTATTTCCTTGGCATCCCCGTGGAGGGTCACTTGGACAAGTAGTGTGTGTGACAGCTTCACCAGGATGGCATTTGGTGGAGGGAGGGTGCTGCTTGGTTGGGGTTTTTTGGAGGGTCCTCACACAGGTCCTCCATCTGAAGATGAAATATGAGGGAGATTTGATGCATAATTTTATGTGATGATGCGTTACGTACGCAATTACAGAAACTCACATTATTTGGGTTTGCTGTTACTGATTCTTTTTAAGAAAGCAATAACCATAAATTAAGAGATAAAAAAGGTTCATTGAAGTGAGATTGAAGAAGAAGCACAGTGGTTACTATTGAAATGAGTTGACTGATTTACAAGTTTTTTGTAAAACTGGCAAAGTCTGGCCGTGGGACCTAAAGGTTCCGTACTAGGGAACCAAAGGCAATAAAATATGTAATGTGTAAATGTACAATATGTAAATTCAAATTGGAATTGTACAGACCATGGGCAAAGCTAGTGTTATGGTCACAATAACTGCAGTGAAATTTTAATTTACTTCCCATTGTAATAGAGACCTCTAAAACAATCCTGGCCTTTAGGATACACGCAATACAAATAAAGGCATCTTGCAATGTCTTCCTCTTATACAGTGGGACATAGAAAGCAGAAGTCTTGAGAGTAATGTGTGACTTGTTAACAGTCTTGTAAGCTTCAAGGCTGGTCCCTGGCGTTTGTGTTGAATACCTAAGTGCATGACTGTATCATAAATAACTCGTATCATGTTTAAAAAATGTTCTGCAGTGATAGGAAGGAGTGTACTTGTATGCTCTTTATCAGGATACTGCAGTTTTAAGTATGTTTGCTCCCTGGTAGGAGCAAAGAGAAGTTTGTTGTACTATTTTTGACGTGATAAATAACACTTCTGTTTCTGATGGAATTAATTTCTTTCCTATTACATAATTTATTTATTTCACATATTGCTGGTCCATTACAAGCTGTCATCTCAGATTTAATTTATTTATATATTTATTTGAATCCTTGAGGTACTTCCCAGCTTAAACTGATTGATCTGCTAGAATCAAGATTTACAAAAATAAACTCCTTACAGAACCATATTTCTTAAATTATGCCTTACCTGTCTTAAAAGTTGCATTGCATTATGAAATACTATAGAGAATTTTCTGATCATATAATTCTAACTTCAAAGGAGTTTTCAGAAGCTCTTATGTGAGCTATACTATAGAAAATATTTGGCACACCTTAATATTCTACCTATCAGTCAAAAAATGAGACCTTCTCCCCCATATTTGTAAGTCCTTTTTGCTGTAATTTTAGAGGGGATTTAGTTTCCTTATGGATGTGCTTTATTATTATACAGCTTCAAGTTTGAAGGGTACTGGAATTGGTACAGATATGCTAGATCAGAATCTGAGCTCCTGCTTATTTTCCAGGATACAGTTTTTACTTTATATTTATAGAAATATTATCCTTTCACCTGGCATGAATTAGATCTTTTTTCTCAATGATAGGTGGAGTGATTTTTCTTTTTCAGCAGTGCTGTGTTCTGTGGTGAAAGATCAGCTAATATATTTTACCATCACTGAAAAAAAATTTCTTTGCATCTTCTGGGATTGATCTTTTTAAGATTAAGATAACTTTCACTAGCATTAGTACTGTTCAAAAATTATTTTAGCTATAACAAAGCTGAGAAATCCACATGCCTTTTTGTGTGTGTCTGAATCCTATCACTTTGCTGGGTACTGTGCAGGTTGAGCTGTGGGAGCACGGCCTGAAGTCACTTGTTCCAGGGATGCTCTGTTTACCTTGCACCACTGCGGTGCTCTTGCCCAGCATAGTGGGGGCTTGAGAGTTGTTTTGTTTTGTTTGATTACAGAGTGGTGGGAGGAGGAGCAATGATTGCCTTGTCTTTCTGAGGCTTGGCTGCATTTTTAAAATTTTTTTGTTCACTGCTTTTATTCATCAGTGACAATTTATAAACAGTGCATGTTTCACAATGATTTCAGCCTTGAGTGCCAAACAACTGTATGATTTTGTTCCTTTGTTTGACAGCTATCTGGCACTCAGCCCTGGGCACAATTATAACAAATAGTTTTGTCCAGTATTCTTCTATGTTCTTTATTTCAATTACATTTTTGCTATTACATTAGAAATGTATCTTCCTAGAAACGTGGTTCAAAAGGCACATGGTAAAAAAACCAATCCAAACCCTTTTAAAATCTGATAAAGGATTTGAGTATAATTTTTTTTCCGTCAGTATTTTGGAGTTGAGGGGAGGAGGGGGCAGCAGGGTAAAGAAAGAGAGGCCAGTAGAAAAATTCTGCTGGGTTTAGTTGGTTCAGTTGCACAGTTACAAACTATGAAAAAGAATATAGTTTGTTGGCAGGAGGAAAAAGCCCATGTGTTTCTCCAGTTGGTAACCATTTTATCTAGGTTAGTTTGTGTATGTATAGACAATAAGCAGTGGGCTTCCAGCTATTTATTTAGAACAGAGTAAAGCTAAATAGTACTTTTAAAATACAGAATATTTTCTGTATCAATTCATCTCATTTTACCTACATAGAAGAAAATTTAGGGCCCAAATGTCTTGAACTCAAGGTACTGCATCTAGTTGGCTTGGTTGACATTCTCCAGTAGGAAGGAGGAGCGCTTCCCTGTTACTGTGTGCCTCGAGTTTCTGGTTTGTGTGCCTCCCCCTCTCTCCCCAGCTCTGACACAGCTTGGTCTCATGATAGAGACATAGTGCAAATGCCAGTAAACCAATGTGAAATAAAACACCAAATGGAAAGGCAGTGATTCATCAGGAGAAAATGTTATCCAGACCCCAGTAACTTTTTTTTCTTCTTTTAACCTGTGCTCTCAAGCATAGTTATTCCCTTGATAATCAGTTTCAGCACTGCTGTTGAACTCAAAGCTGTGTTTTTAAAGTTGCTGTTGCCCTTCTACTGATCTCTCCTACTTTCTTCATGGAACTTTTATGCTGCTTTCTTCTTTGTTAATGCAATGCAATTGTGTAATTGGTCCAGTTTATTTTCTTGTTTCTTTATTTTCTTATCTTCTTATTTCTTAAAATGGCAAAGCCTCAGAGGTAGGAAATAATGTAAACTTTCATTTTCACTAAAATCATTAGTAGAATCATCTGTCCTCCAATCTGTAGAGTATAATTTTACAGTAGTCTTACTTTGTGGTTAAACTTGTATTTTTGTCCCTTGAATGCACCCATCTGGATCAGTACACTGTTCCACCTGACCACTTTCATAAGGCTTATGCTCAGCTGCATGTTGGGATTTTTCCTGTCTTTACCTGGCTTGTCTGTCTGCCTTGGTCTGTTGACTTGTTTTGCCTCTCTTAAGAAAAGACCATTTTTATGTGGTTTTGTGCAGATGTGTTGCTCTTTGTAAAGATTTCTTTTCTTTTTGTTTCCTTCATCTTAAATATAAAGAAAAGGTAAATTCTACAGCTGCTTATGCTGTGTAACTTGCCCTGTGGTACAAACCTGGCTATAATGCCTGACTGTTCAAGTTCAGACCATATCATTTTTTCACATTCTCTCTGGGTTTTTGTGGTTCTTTGTGCACCTGTTAGTGGCCAGTGCTGTTGGTGGGACACCATGGGAGGGGAGTCTTTCTCCAACATGGGTCTTTTTGTTTGTTTGTGAGATATTTGTGTACTCAAAATTGGCATCTTCTAAGAGGTCTTTAAGTGCAGATTCTGAACAGGGGTGCTGTCTGGTAGTGTAAATTTTCCCCTTCACAGGACAGATTATTGGGCAATAGATTTGGAAGATGAAAACTTCATATTGAAATGAGGTGTAGTAATGCATTCACTAATACTGTGTTAGAAATGCTAGAAGGTGTGGTGAACGAACCAGAGAATAATAAAAACCAATATAGGAAAATGCATTTTAAAGTGGAAAAATAATAATTAATTGATGGCCAACTTCTAAAGAATATTAAAGCAGCACTAAAGCTTAGTTACACTGGAGGAAAGAATATGAGCCAGATGATAAAATTAGACCTGAAATAATTTGAAAGCAAAATTAGTAAAAATTTGCTAATTTGTGTTAGGTCAACAGCATGGCTTGAAGGGGAACTTTACAGTTTTCCACTGCAAAAAGCGAATTCACACATTATTAGTGCCCAGTATTTTGTTGTTTGAAACGTCCTTTTTACTGCAGCTTCTGAGATGTGTGTGGATGTTTTTCAGAATGCTTGATCCCTTGTAGCATGTACCAGGCTGCTCAAGGCAAGAATCTTTAGATGTCACACTCGTCTTGCCACACATGATGAATCACTTTGCCTAAAGATTTTCTGCCCACAAAGCCTCTGGGGTGGCTCTGTCTCCCTAAGGATGTTCTGTTCAACTGGCCATCTGAGCTAACTGTGCTGTGACCACTTTGTAAAGTACTAAATCCAAACTTTTTCACATTTTATTTCTGTCTTTACATTATAAAAGGGGTCATATGCAGAGAAGTAGTTTAGCTTTAAAAAGACAGTATTGCCTTGAACTTGTTTTGTTTGAATTGATTTTTTTAAATTTAATTTGCTCAAGAATCATGTCAAGTGATTGTAACTGCAGGATACCGTTCAAAATGTGTTTTCCTGGATTTTCCCTTTTTAATTTCTATTTTTTTTTTTTAATATTGCCAAAAATGAATTTCATGGCTTTCCTGATTGTGTTCCTCTTTGGATACATTCTTTGGTTGTATTGGCCTGTGAGACAGGATTAGTGGCAGCTGGTAATAAAACCTGAAGTTTCAAGATATTGAACAGGTATCTGATAGATTGTTTCCTTTCAGAGGTCCATAAATTTGCCATGGGGAGCTTGGGGGACCATTCCAAGAAGAACCTTTAAAATATATATGTTTTAAATGCTTTTAGGATTTAAAGGACAATTCATGCTTTTTAAATAATTCAAAATTTGTGGTAGGTAAACTTAAATTCATATCTGGTTATTCATTTTTCATATTCAGTGGGCTAAAACAACATGCATTGAACACTTTACTGTAACAAATCTATAGAAGTAATATACCAACAATAAGACATAGGAAGTGACAAATTACAGCAAGTAAATTTTATTTTTAGCTTTTTAAAAAAACATTATTATTATTTATATTCTTACCCTTCCTGCCTTTTTGCCTTTGGTGTCTTTATGATAATATATATTCCTGTGTTCTCCCCATGTGATCAGTGGAGTCCCTAACTCCCTTTGTAGCCTGTTCAAGGTCTTGTTGTGAGGAGGAGGACGTGGCCCTTCGCCTGCTCTACTCCTTCCCCCTGAGAAAATTCATGAGCAGATCTCAGCAGTGATTTAAAAAAGGGGTGGCAATGTAACTACCAACTACTTGATGCCATATTTCATCTTCTGCAATTGTACAAAAAAACACCTTTTCTATCTTATACCTCCTTTCTCCTTTCTGTCCTGTTGACCCTTTTCAAATATTTGCTTAAATAAGCACTGATGGGAGAACTGCTCATCTGTTTTCTTTTTTGGATGACAAATATAAATTTAAAAAAATTCCACAGACTTCCCTTTTGTCCCCTGTGGATATTGATTTTTATTTTTTTTAATAACTATCCATCTTGCAGAATATTTTCACTACCAAGAACATTCTTTAAATACAAAATAGCTCTGAGCAGTGTATATGTTCTCTCTATCATAACTTAGAAATCCTTTTTGTTGAAAATATACAAGATACCAACTCTTTAAGAACCAGCTCAGTAACTACTGAAGAAAGTGCCCAAAATATTCCTCATAGCTTTTTCAAAAAAAGTGAAAACAAACCCACCCTCAGCCTCCATGTTATTCCAACACTTCTTTGCAAGGAGGTTTTTACCTATAGAAGATAAATTCTTGGTTCTTGTCCTGACTTTTTTTCCTCATTAAAGATTTTGGTTTTGTTAGCTTCTTTACATTTGCAGCTCTTCCATAGATGCAGTCTGTGTCACATTGAAAAAAAATTGTATTGGAATGAATGTCTTATTTAATACCTGAAAGTATAGCATGATTAGTTAGAAAAATGCTTATTTGGAAGTCAAAGCCAGCTATGCTTGCCCAAGGTTTAATATTCTGGTTTTTTATGATGAATCCAGCTGTGAAGGCTGAATGGAAATCAGACAGCTTGACGCTAACAGCTGATCATAAGGAGTCCAGTTAGGCAAAACACAAAATGAATCATTTTTGTTGACCCTGGATAAAGCTGAGTAACGTCAGTATAGCTGATTAGATAGAAGGGAGCACTTAGGCAGTATCTAAACTTCAGAGCATTCAATGTAGCTGGGGTTGAATGTTTCTGCAGTAGTTAAAGGAAATTCTTAGTTGCACTGAAGATTTTCTTTGGATTTGAATTTTTTTAAGAATTGCTTTCATGGAGGGAAGTTGATTTTTAATTTGAGCTGTGCTTTCAGTTTTAAGTTTCATTCATTGAATGAATCTTTTAAGGCTTCTTTTAATATTGGGCAAATGTGTGTCTCTTGTTAGGGTAACATTAGCATTGCCTCCCTGCCATTTAACCATTTTCACTCAAAAAATTGCACAACTCATTCGGTCTTAGCTATCAACTGTCATAAGCTTCAACACATTCTTGCTTATGATTATTGTAAATATTAATTTTGCCTTATTTTTCATGCTATGAGTAGTTTTTAAAGAAATCCATTTCAGGATACTGCACTGATAAGATGAGGAGATTTTTTTTTTATAACTGTTTTGTTCATTAACTTCTAGCTCCCTCTTTCCAAACACTGGTGCTTGTCTGATTTTTAGTGAATGAATTAATCAAATCTACTTTTTGCAAGATAAATTTCCTAATTTATACATTATATACTTTTGAATTTCATATAATGTTTTATTGATAACTTTGCTTCTGCATATTTTGGGGATAAGAATTGTAATATAACTAAATCTTCATTGGAGTCCTTCTCTGTAGAAAATGCTTCAGGAGTTATGTATTGTCTTCTTTATGGATTAAAATTTGTGTTACTGTCATCATGATTCCTTCACTGATCTCAACAAACTGATTCAAATCTGTTCATGTTCATCCTGAGGTCCTTACAGCCTATATAACTTATGTAACACTTAGATCCCTGATACCTGTGCCATGCAATTTTTAAAAACTCTTCTCAGAAGTTCACTAAAATGTGTGTCCGGTGCATTTCATCCTGTCTTTGTGGAAATCCCCTGCTCACAAGCAGCACCACCTTTTGCCATCTTGGAATACCCTTTCTTTTGAAGCTTCTTTAATAAATCTTAATCCTGTTGTGCTGTAGTTCCCATGTGTTGAGCTGAGCCTTTTAAAGGTGCAATCATGGCACAAGCAAGTGCAAGCCAAGCCCATTGCTTTCCCATCCTGGTTGATGAGAGGCTGGTTTTGTCTGAGGACTAGAAGAGGTTTAGGGGCTGGTTCATGCTGCCCACCAGCGTTCCCTGTGGTTTTGGCTTCACTCAGGCAGAATTTTAGCATAGGGAAGGGAAGAGAGATGCTCAGATGGACTTGGAGGCATGAGCTGTCCCCTTGTTCTCCATCTTACTTAATGTTCCCAGGTAAGGGGAAGTTTTACTGAGGCACTTTGGTTTTGGATGACATTCTTTGTCAAACTCCTCCCAGCACTTTCCATTGGGAATGTCACCAGCTGTTAGTTTTTTGGCTCTTAAGAGATGTCAAGTCTGTAGCATAGCCATCAACTTGCCCTGTGTTGCACATGAAGTGTAGTGAATATTAGTACTTAATTCATTATATGACATTTTCATTCCTTTTCAAGAGCTTTCAAAATAAAAGGAGCTGAATTTAATCTAAGAAATGGATCTTACTAAAGGAGAAATTCTGATTTTAACACTATAAGTTCCCTAAACACTGCAGTAATTAGCATTCTGTAAGTGCCCGGAATAGAAGCAGTCATCAGGCCCTTAATTTAATAATTTATTGATTAATGATTTTTGTATTCTAATGAGGGAGAACACTTCCTCTGCTTCTGGTCAACATAATTCTGCAAAAGGATGTGAATATTCTTTGATAATACTCATGTTCGTTCTTTAACCCTTTCATGCTCTTCTGTCTAATGCCAAGTGTGCCACCTTTTTATTGTGTGTAGGTTTTGGATTACAGGACTCAGATTTGGCCCTGTGGTTCTGTGAATCATACCCAGACTCTGAATTGTTAACAAAATATAAATACTTCTGTGCATTTCCTTGAGATCTTTGAAATAGAGAAGGGAGGAAGTCAAGGAAAGATTAGAAGGCCTCTAGCACCACAAATCACCAGATTACCTGGATGCTAACTATAAAAAAGTGTGCTTTTTGCTTCTGACATTTCCCCCCCTCCTTGTATTAATGAATTAAATTAGCTGTAGTTCCTTTGTGTAGCCTCCCAGATAGGCTAGGAGGAATTGCCATTGACCTAAAGCAACATGTAGTGCTTCAGAGTGTAACCTAAGAACTGTACTCTTATCATGCCTACATACTTATTTTTTCAAGTTCTCAGGAATTTATGCCCAAAAGCAAAACTGAGTTGGTTCAGTAGATGCTACATTTGCATAATTTTTAACTGTAAAATTTAGAGATGTCTGCTCTTCATATAATCAGTTTAAGAAATACATAAGTGAAACTAAGCTCTTTGCTTTGGTACCAAATGGGGGAGTCCTACCTACCTGGGCACTTAAAGCATTCTAAACATTATATGTGTGTATTTGTAGTTTGTTTAGTCTTTTACATTTCAGTTACAACTCATTTGACTTTTGGCCCCAAGGCGTAATGTAATTCCAAGAGAAGATGTGCTCCTTATCACATTTATTTCCCGAGTATCTTTTCAACAGTGTGAATACGTAACAGTATAGTGTGATATGCTCTGGCAAAAATGTCACCATATCCTTATGTCCATGTTTATTATACTCCTGAGTCATCAAGAACACAAACATAAATTACCATTTGTGATTGACCTTTTTTGTGAACTAGTCAAAAGCAGCTAGTGCTCTCATCCAAGTCTTGGTGTGTCGGGATCACATCGCATTGTGTACTTTTTTTATCTGCTTGTTTTAAAACTAATCTGTGATACTTGGCCTAAAAGAAATAAAATTATTTCATTCCCTGAGAGCATTGGTAAGCATATCAATAATTTTTTAAACAGTTTTTCTTTTTTTGTTGTTGTTACCGGTGTTCCTGTTTGTTTCAGAATTCTGTCTTGCATATCACCAGGTCCAGCAGCACATTCTTTCATTGATTTTTCATCCTGCTTTGTCCTTTATCTCTGCTTGCTTGCTATTGTTCAAGGGTCGCTTGGTGAAAGGTGCGAGCGTCATGCAGAGTTTATTTTGGCAAAATGAATAATGTTGCCATTGATCTGGTCTGAGCCGACTCCTTCCTCGGGCAGAAGTTCTTAGCTTCAGGTTGTTTCCTTCTTGCAGGCTCTGCTCGAATTGCAGCGTGGAGCCGGTGGTTGAGCTCTACCCAGCACTCTATTAATATGCACAACATGACCGGTTTCGGGGGAAGGTTATTAGAATGCTGGTTTGTATCCTCCAGTGAATGAAATGATGTGTGATTATGAAGTCATCAGGCATGGACCAGTAAGGCTCGAGAGAGCCTCCCCCCCAGGTCCTGGGGGTGCCATTGATTGGTGACCATGTGTTTGTGCCCGATAGACTGTGAAATGGTGTGTTGCTACACGGCTGTGTTGCACCTGCGCCCCACCGAGGTGATTGATTGGTTTGGTCATGTGGAATGTTCCCATCTGGTCTGCAGTAATGTGTTTTTTTTGTTAGGGTTTTTTTTTCCTTCCTTCCTCTTCTCTCCCATTTCCCCTTCATCCGCAAGCCGCGAGTGCTGGCTGGGGAGTCGGAGCAGGCAGTGGCAAAGGCAGCGCTCAGCTTCGCCTTGTGAACAAAGTGGGGCTGCTGCAAGCACGGCTCTCAGCCCTGCTCAGAGATCACAGAGTCTGAGGGGGATCATGAGCAGCTCTCCTAAAAAATACAAACTGGAGGAGGGACAGGACACAACAACCGAACCCCGAAACCTACGTGTCACTGCAGATTTCTTACTGATTTTACAAAAGCGCTCTGCTATTGTAATTAGATTACCCAAGTAGCAGTGCATGTGGAAGATCTTATTTAACCTCAGGAAAGTAGTAGTTTATTTATTGAAAACTACTGATGTTGCACTTTAAATGCCAAGAAATTATTTTAGTTCCTTTAAAAAAAATTCTATGGTTACATTGGGCGGTCTTGTTTGATATTTCTTAATCTCACTCCTTTTTCATAATTGATCTATTCATTCCACTTAATGACTAATTACATATCAGAGCACATCATCAGCAGCATTCATCATTGTAGAATGTAATAATCAATGACATTTCAACAAAGGAAAAAATAAATATGCAAATAAGGACTCATTAACATTTGCATGAGCTGTTTGAATAATCACGTTGCTGACAAGGCTGTAATTAACAGAAATTGATGCTGAGTTCAGTATTTGATAGTGTGTTTTCTCAGCGTTTTATTGTTGTCACTGCGGGGGCTGGAATGAAGTTCTGCTCTACTTGTACCTTGACTTAGGCTTGATGTGATGGGTTGTGCCAGGTAGCAGAGGCTTCTGGGAGTCCTTAATTCATCTGTGACCTACACTTAATGCATAGAAAGATATTTACTTAAATTGCCATATTGCTAATGAAGAATTGTTAAATTCTTGATAATTGTATAACAACTGAAGGCAAACCTTTTTTTCCAAGTCAGGAAAACTAAAAATTATTCACTTTTTTAAAAAAAAAAATTGATAATCTTTTGCATGAGTCAGGCACTTTGAAACTATAGAATGTATTTTTTTCATTGAAAATGAGGTATTGATGTAGGGTTTTGGGGGTTTTTTGTCTCTTCTTAATCTGTGTCAGTGTCAGGAGTCTTGAGCTTTATTGTAATTGAAAATCACTTGGTAAGGAAAATGTTGTGTAATTATGAGATGTACAATCTCTGTCCTTCCCCTCCCTTTTTATTATTGCAACTTTACTGCCTCCTCCCTCTTTTTTTTCTTTTTTTCTTTTTTCTTTTTTTTTTCTCCCCCTGAAGCTTCCTCTTTTTGTCATGGATATCAACTGAAATGCACAAAACACAATAAAGCTGTTTATGTCAGTTTTTTTGGATGACTGTAAGTGCTGATTATAACAAGTTTAAGGAATTTCCTTTGTTGAGTGTGTACCCACGCCATATGGCTCAACATGGAACATTAACTTGACAGGGATAATGGATTGTGGTATATGGAGACAATTTTGCCTGCAGCTTCACTATAACTCATTCTGGTTGGGGATCACAAGTTTATAATATAGGATGCAGCAAACATCCAGATGGATTTACTTTACATAAAAGAGTTGCGTTTCTTTTTATTTCCTGCCTGTAATTGGGGGGGAAAAAAAAAGGACTTTTAAAAAAAGAATTAAAAAGTGGTAAAGAATGGGTCTTATTCAGGAGAGAAAAATCTTAGTATGTATGTAGCTGAAGTGTTTTGGATACACTGAAACATAGGTGAAGTGTTGTTACTTATACATACACGCACACAATTGCTGAAATAATATCTCAAGTGCTTTCACTTTTCAGAATATTTCAGTATAGCTCCAGTTCTTGAAATACATAATGTTCTAGGATAGTGTGAAAAAAGCTATTTAAAACATATCTCTGATTTTTACTTAAAGGCTGTTTTTGTCATAAGCAAAGTGACCACTTAATTAGCATTTCTGGTGCTTTGGTAATGCTCCTATAGTACCCTGTTTTCTCTTAGGAAAATAATAATCCTTCTAAGCTTTTTGTGATACATACAAAGAAAATACTGCTGAAATAATTCTACTTCAGTGTTTACTTCATATAACAGAAGTGCCCAAATGTCTTACAAATATAACAAAAGTCAGTATAAATCTAATGTGTCCTACTGATCTACATGCCCAAGGTAAGTCCTAATTTCATGAATACTTCTGCATCTAAGAGACTTTAAGCACACATAATCCCATTAAGCATGTATGTAGCTGTTTGAAGGATCAGGGTCATAAATCCATATTTAGGATTTCAAATAGAGCTACATGACATGGCCTCAGCATTCCTGTGCACTTGTGATTGAGTTATACTTCAAATAAAATTGGGCGCTTTGCTATCTGAAAAGCAGACATCTTTTAGCTATCAGTTTTGGAGATTATTTTAAAATACTTATTTTTTTGAGACACTGAATTTTGACCTTCTGTATCCAATATAGCTGCTGTAATTTTTTTTTTAATCACTTTCTCATGGATATGATTTTTTTTTTTCAATTATCTCTTGAAAAAGAGGTAAGTACCTGAGCAGATGGACAAGACATGGTTCATGGTTGGGCAAGAGAGATGCTGGTAGTGATTATAATAGGTGCTGTTTGTCTGTCCAGTCTTCCTCCCCTGCCACTGATTTAATATGTTGATATTACAGTGTAGCATTTTTAGACATTATCCAAAGTTTCAGAAAGTAGACAGCTATAAAGAATCTGCATTTGAGAAGGGAGCAATAAAAAGGATCACTAACTATTGACCTATGGAGAACCTATGAAGAATCTGTGGTAGCTTAAGATGTGAGGTTTCTTTCAGGTTTTCATGCTGCAAATTATACTTGAAAAAGCTTCTCTATGTTCATTCATCTTCCCCCTGCATGCCTGGCTCTGTGTGTGATAATCACAAACAGGTGGGATTTTACTATGGACTTAGAATGCAAGCAGCTATGTCTTTCTATGAAGTCCCTTATTTGCTACTGCCACTACAGCTACAAAAAGACAGTCTCAGAAAAAGACATGGATTTATCTTTAATATTTTTAATAAAACTGGCACTGTATTTGATGTAAAGGAGCAAAAGCATCATCTCTAATATACCAGTCAGATGGTGGATCTTCAATTTATTGTCTGCTGTTTGGGAAACACTAGGATAGGGAAATGTACATGAGTGTTGCAATAAACTAGAAGAATTTAAATCTATAGATAAGAAAATTCTTTCCAGGAACTGTAAGGGGAGTTGACTATTTCTGCCAGATTCTGGACTTCTTGTCTCCTTTTAAGCTACAGAAGGAAAAAAAAGAAGGAAAAAGGAAGGAAGAAAAGAGGCAAACACTTGATAAAATTGAAATTTTGAAATAGCATTTGTATCCTGTATCAGCATTTACCTACCCACCAAAGAACTTCTGCAGGACTGTGTTTGCAGAAGAGCATCGATGTTCTTCCTAGGTTACAGTGTGACTACCTGCAACACAGGTTACGCTCCAGTCGCTGGAGTTCTGTGAAGGTGGAAGCGCTGTCTTGGCAGTAAGAATGTTGCCCTCTGTGTGTATGTTTCTTGTTCAGGTCCTGGAAAAGCTACAAAAGCAAACTTCCCTTTTATTTCTGGTCTTGTAATCTGTAGTGGCCTGTGGGGAGTGCACTTATGATCCAGTCTCGTTAATGGCTTAGTGCAAGGATGTGATAAAAGTCCAGTAAGTTGTCAGTAGAAAGGCCATCAATAGAAATTTATGAAGAGTAATGCTTGAAAGTGAATTCCACCGGCCTCTGACAGTAAGCTGCCGGAACCCTCTTTGATCCTGAAGGGCCTGCTCAATCTCAAGTTGAAGTCAATGGTTTGGGTATGAATAGCAATTTTTGTTTGGCTAATGATTTATTAGTGAATATTTCTACAGCCTTTGGACCACTGTGTTTCTTTACTGAGCTGCCCTTTAAAGGGACTCGCTCGGAACGGGAGTCTCGGCCCACGCCGCGGCAAGGCCGCGCTGCCGGTGACATTTCCGTGCGCTGCAGGCCCGGGGCCGGGAGGGGGCGCTCTGGGCACGGCAGCGACCGCGCCGCGGGGAGCGGGAATGGGAACGCGCCAGCGCCGCCTCCGCTGCCCGACCGCACTGCCACCACCCCCGGGACACGGCACTGCCACCACCCCCCGGGACACGGCACTGCCACCCCCCCCGGGACACGGCACTGCCACCACCCCCCGGGACACGGCACTGCCACCGCCACCCCCCCGGGACANGCACTGCCACCCCCCCCCGGACTGCACTGCCATCCCCCGAAAGGCATTGTCACAGCCGCACGGCGCTGCGGGCTCCCCTCTGCTCCAAACACGGCACACTGCGAGCCATCACTTTGTTTCTGCCCTTAGAGAAGATGGACTGTATTTTATAGCAAAACCAGAAATTAATGTCTAGCTTAAAATAGCAGTACCGTTAAGTTGCAAACGGGTTAGTATTAACTCAGTACTTTTTCAATATTTCCAGTAGTTTTGACAGAATTTCTTAAGAACTCCATTAAGAGTTGGCTGAGATGATGCGTTTTCCTTTGTCAGATTTCTCTGTGATCCGCCTGCAGTCCCCTATCAGTTTCCTGAGTGTGTAGTTCATATGAGAAGTCCCTGCTGAATTTAGAGCATTTGAATACTTGGGAGTAGATATGTGCTTAGTTGCTTTACGGAATTCGTGCCTAAACCTACTCCTAATAAATGTGGAGTATTGATTAGGTCCTGTTTTCAATGAGACCTTCAGAATCAAACCAATGTGATTAAGTCTCAGTGTTTGTTTAGCAGTGGTGTGCTGACCATTGTGAAAAGGGGAGTGACCGTATACCTAAACTGGATCTTAAAGAGATTAAAAATTAGCTAATATGGGGCAGGATTAAATTGCTAGCAAGTGGAAGTCTTGTATCTTGCCCTAAAACAGAAGACTGCCTTTGTTCTAAGGAGACATGCACACTTTGGTGCTCCTTTTTGGGAAGGGAAGCAGTTCTGAAAGCTCAGTGCCATTCCTTGTCTCTGGACTGCCATGTGACTTTCTCCATTTACCAGTTTTAAAATTGCCCCTGTAATTTATTTTCAACAGCTTACTTGAAGCAAGTGCGTTGGAATTGTATCAAGGAGTAAAGTTGGAAATTCTTTAGCCAAAAAATTTCTTTTTGACTGTAGGGGCAGATGCTACTGTCACCGAAGCTGTGTTTCTGGTTATGTACTTTGTTCGGTAATTTGGAAGACTTAGCATTAGTATCATTACTTACAGAATTGAAGTAACTTTTCATTTCAAGACAGAACAGCAGCAGGATTTGAAATGTTTGAGTTTGGCAAGAAAAGGCTTGTCTGTAAAACAATGAAATTGCGTTGGGGAAATACAGTGCCTCTGTTCAGCTGTGGCGGGCTGAGGTACACTGCGAGCTGTTGTGAGCTGCAGCTGCATTTACCATCAAACACTGAGCTGCTGCCGATGAATGTTTTGTTTTTAGTGTCATGGAAACTGTGAGCCAAAGAATGGATATTCTATTCATCTGGGAAAATAGCAGTTCGCTGCATAAAACATCAGTTGCTTCCAAAGCGGTTCTTAAAATAGACTTTGTGAATATAACCCTAGAAGTAAAAGTGCAGCAATTTAAATGACCTCGGTACTGCTTTGGTTTTTTAAAATTAGAATATATGTGTGAATTAAATAAACACAGACGTAGTGAAAGTTTCAAGGAACAGCTGTGGCATGGAACTCCTACAATGATTCCATGTTTTACTTAACTATGCAATTTTTAATTTAAAGAAATGGAGAAACCCAGATATTTCAGTATCAGTCTTAATCCTTTTTTTGACTCTTCTTCCAATGGCTTGCTCAAAGAAGGATAGTTTTGGTCATCATTCAGAATCATTTGCTGTTTTGTACAGCAGAGTGCAAATCATAAACTCATTGCAGAGACCGGATATCCAAGACAGTGCTCTCATGGGCAAAGAAGGAAAGGGGTACGGGTCAGTGTTGTGTGAGTTTTTAAATGCATGAGCATTTTTGCAGAACCAGTATGTAATGAATAATTAAGGGACTTAATTCAGTTGAATTGGAAAGCTTAAACTTATTTCACTAAGTTTTGGTGTTGAGGAAAAAGTAAATGTAAGAGGTAAAGAGAAACCAATACAGAAAAATAGATATACGAAGTCATTGCAAAAGGAAGCTGAAGAAATTGGAAGTAATATGACCTGATGGAAGTTGGGGGCAGAATTGCCAGTTGCAGGATTTCAGAATCCAGGATTCTGGACTGGATGTGATACTGGTAAAAAGAAAGAAACCTTTGCATCCAGTGAAAGCACTGGGATTCTTTCTGTTTATTGCTCTTTAGCTTAGGGTTGGTTGGTTGGTGTTTGTGGGCTCGTGGCGTTTTGTTTTGTTTTAATTGGGGGTTTGGAAATTAGGTGCAATATTTTTGATCTGGTGTAAGGCGTGCTGAGCAGAGGTGGATGGTCACTGCCCTGCCCATGCTGTCTCACCTGCAGCTGCCCCTTCCAGACCCCAACCTGCAGTGCTGCAAGGGGCTGCTCCAGGCCAGGTGCAGAACTTTACATTTGTTATGGTTGAATTTTATGAGGTTCCTGTTGGCCCAATCCTCTAGATTGTTTCTGTTCCTCTGAATGGTGGTCCTGCCTTCAAGTACACCAACTGCACCTCCAAAATTGCAGTCTGTGCAAACTCTTTCAGGGTGTGTTCTATGTTTTCCTCCAGGCTGATAAAGACATTAAGCAAAAAAAGGTTTCATATACACTGTATAGTTGGTAATAACAGAATTATAGATGCAGGGAGAGTGATAAAAAGGTAAATTTAGGTTGAAAACACTGCATGGGAAGTAAAATAGGTGCTTCAGATACTGAGACTTAGATGAGTTACTCAGAACAGGATCAAGAAAAGTGTTTTATAAGTGTTTATGACTGTTTGATATCAAGAGCTAATGTGTAGTTGAAAGCTTGCAGCAGAGATAACAGCTAGGTATGAAATGGGAAATGTCTTTGAAATTAATCCTTGTTTGTGTATAAAAGGCTTGCACAATAATATACAAGCTCCACAGTACCTATTCTATAGTCCAGGGAGTTGAAATACAAGCAGGTAAAATAGATGAAAAGATACAAAGCCCATGTGGTTTTACTTTCACTCATTAGTACTGTTTAGGCTTAGAAGGAAGATTTTCACTCTGCAATACTTTCAGGGACCATAACCACATAACACCAGGGTGGACATTTGGCCTTTTCTAGTCAACACCTCAGGAGGTTCCCTGTGGGATTTGCCGAGGCCACAATGCCTTTTGCAGAGGTCCTGAGGCAGGCCAACAGGAAAGGTTGGGATAATGGAGGAATGTGGAAAGTTTCTGTAGCTCCTACCCTCCCCCTGAAGGGTAAATCCAGTCCCAGACTACAGGGCCTTGTCTCAGTCCTGCAGGCATCCTTCTGCACGTGGCTGAATAAGGGCAGTCTGCTTCCCCAAGTGCAGTTCAGAGCACTCCACTGACCTGCCTTCATTTGGTTCAATCTGCCAGCAAGCTCTGGATTTCCAGTAATGCATTTGGATTGACAAGCTGATGCTTTAAGAAAGAAAAAAAGGGAAAAAAGACTAAATCTAGGGGCAAGGTTTGAGTCATGTTGATGTTTCCAATTGCATTTAAAACATTATCTAAAGCCTAGCTTTCACTCCCTTAATGCATTATTATTTTAATAGAGTAATAAGATGATTCCTTTAAATAATTCTTATAAAATGTAGCCTTTTATTGTCAAACAGTTTGTTATCAATGCACATAACTTACAAAACTCGGGTACATTGATAGTGTACTGTGCCAGCTTACAGTGAAAAAACACACCTTTCCCACAAAATCAGAATGAAGAGTATTACCATTAGCCTACTAATGCTTTATTAATAAATTCCATTTTGATTATGTCATTATTTACAATTTGCTATCAGGGGAATAAATTGTTTGGGTAATCCTATTTACTTATTTTAAATAGTGTACAAAATGAACTTTCTTCCAGAGATCTTGCACTTTATGAATATTCTAAGACTTAGTAAAAACCAGCCTTAATATCTGAGATAACCCCTTGGTTTATATATATTTGAAAAAAAAAATTTAATCCTTTTGGAGTCAGGATACCTTGACCTGCTGATACAGATGTGCAGAGCATTAGTAATTGCTTTTATGTTCTCCTTGCTGTTGTAGTAGAAAGTATTTCATCATTCTTATTCATGTCACCATTTCTATAAAATAATTACCAATATTGCAATGAGCATTCCTTTTATTCTTAACATGCTGAGGAGAAGTGTTTTCCTTATCTGCTTTAGGTCATTTAAAGCCTCTGTAAAGCATGTGTAGCCAAGCAGAGAGGTAGGATTTATTGATATATGAAGTTTTAGTCTTTAGTTCATTGAGCAGCTCCCCATGTTCCACAGTGTTTTTAAACCTGAGCCTTATGATCACCTTGCCTATGTCTGGACTTGGGTTGTTATTCTTTATGTTTCTTCAGTTGCATTCCCACACCTGTTATGATCTCTTGCATATAATCTATGACTTAAAAATCCAGTGTTCATGCTGGAGGTGCCTCACCAGTAAGGTATTGGTGTTTTCATAAATCATGGAGATGTGAGGTGCCTACAGGTGGTTTAGAGAGATCTGTATTTGTTGAGTGGTTTTTTGGTGGATAGTTAAAAGTTCATTCTCTGTGTAGCTGCAGTACCAGTTTACATTTCTGCACACAGTGATGTTCTCTTGTGCAGCTATCGTCAGTGCTTCAGGGCTTGGGAGGATTGCTTTCAATTTTCAGACATTCCAAAGTCCCATACTGTAAATATTGCTTTTGTACTAAAAGAAGAACACCTATTTTAAGCTCCTAGCATTTTAAGTACCTTGCATTAATCTGTGACTATGTAATTATTTTCTGGGGTTTTTGTTTCACATTCTTTTGGCTCGATGCACCTTCATATAATGCAAGTGAATAGTCAGGAGTTTCCAGCCCCCAACCAGGACATGGCTCCTTTCAGGCACCATCTCCTCAGGATTTCCCCTCTTGTTTTAACAGGTAACTTGGTTATTCTGTGGTACCTGTGGGAATTTTTTCTAGAAGAAGTAATACTCAGAAAACACTTAACATGTCATTTTGTCTTCCAAAATATGTTTTAGCATCTAACGTGTGTTTGGGGTTTGGTTTTCTATATTGTTTTCCTGTGTTGTTTGGTTCTTTGGGTGATTTGGTGGGGTTTTTTATTTGGTTGGTTTTTTGTTTGGTTGTTTGGGGTTTTTTTTCTGTTGTTGGGTTTTTTTTTCTTCAGTCTAGCAGCTACTGCTAGTCTTGAGCCCACAGTTTGAGAATTCCTGTTTTGTAAACCTCTGTCTCTGCAATTGAGATGGCTGTGAGGGGTGAAGTTAGAAAAGGTTATGCAAGTCATTCAAGTAAGAACTGTCAAAAGTGTTGTACAGCAAAGCATTGTTGTATGCATTTGCAGTTGCTTTGTGGAAGATGGTTAGAAATGTTTGTTGTGTTTGTGCCTGTGTTTATACACAAAATAGGCAAGGGGGAAATCTTTCTTTGTTGACAAGCTAACTTTTCACATTAAATGAGAATCAATAGATCTTGGATAGTAAGAGAAGCTGTAGATACCTGCAGAACTTACGTATATATATACACATATGAAGTGATCTAGTAATTTGTAGTAAGTAGTGTCACCAAAATAATCTTTTAATTGGAAACAGGTGTAGCATTTTGTTGTAAAGTGTGGATTCTCTATTCATTTCCAATTAAAAAATCCTCTTGACTTTAGACTTAAGAATGTAATTGATGTTCAAAGTAATTTTTGTCCTTAGATCTGGGACAAATTCCACACCAGGAGAGCAAGGGATGCTTTTAAGTTAACTATAAGTAGCAGCTTTGCTTGTTACTTAAGAATTTGAGTTAATTCCCTTGGGGATGAGGTGGAGAAGATGACAAAAGAAAACTATTTTAATTGACAAGGTGAAGACACTTGGATACTCTAGAAAAACATGGGCTGGATAGGTGAGTTAAGTAAATGTGTATGACAAATGCCACCAGTGTGGAATGGGTGTGTGTTCACATGCAAACTCACTTTGGTTATTGTTTTCTGGATATTCAATATCCCTGATCTCCCTCATTTTTAGTATATTTTTATTCTCTGTCTCACTGGGTATTCTCTCTATGTGCAGCACACATAATGGGTTAATAGAGTGTTAACACTGTTAATGGTGAGGCTAGCCTGGGGTAGACATAGCAGTGGAGGATTTGAAAGAGCATGAAACAGCTCTTCAGGAATTATTTGGTTCGCAGATACTTGCCCACATATGCTTGGGGGAGGAAGAGAAGAAAGTTCTTTCTTCAGGTTTGTCCTCCCTCTTCCCTCAGTTACTGCTGTGCATTCTTCCTGCCAGCGACTTCAGTGCCTTTTAGCCTTGCAAACATTTGATTTGTTATTCAGCTCAGAGTAAACCTGCTAAATGGAGGGACAGGAATAGTACTGAGGAAGGAGCCCTCATGGATCAGCCTCTGTTGGAATAGAAATGTTCCTGGTTGACATGAGCATATAAATTACAAGTTCACAGGGTCAATCCAAATATAATGTGGAATTTAGTCCACCCTTACCTCCTGTGTATTTGAAGTACATAAGAACATTAATAAATTGTTTTTATAGCACAAGATCTGTGCAGTGATCTGCAAACTGACAAAATACTCCATCTTTTCTTAGATGTACTTACAAATCAATGGGATGGAAGTGTCAAAGGCATGTCTTTGAGAAGCAGGTTCTTTAATACCTCTTCACACACTGACATTATTTAAAAAAAAATATTGTGTTAAAGAAGTTGTGAGAAATCCCTTGACTTCTGTGTTTAACATCTTTATAAATATACTCAGAGATTTATTGCCTGGTTGGTTCAATAAGTAGAATTTTCACAGTGAAAGACATCTGCAAAAGCCGACACAACCGTAAGTATAAAAGCTTCTGATCTTTTTAGTCTTTGGAAAGCAAACTGAATTTTTTTTTCCAGATCATCTTGTGCAAATGTTAACAAAAGCAGTAATTCAGTATCTGTTCCTAAATTGCAGAAGTTATAATGGGAAGTTGATTACAGGTAATTCCAGCTTCAGTTTTTCCACATTTTGGATTATTTGGATGTGAAAAGCAGTTCTTGCTCCAAATAAGTAATTGGACTAGATAACAAAAGTATGATGCTGTCTTCTTACAAATGAGAATTTATGGCATGGAGAATCCTAGGAGATTACTGGCAGACCTGAGATTGGACTGTTAAATCCCATAAATCTCATTTAGAATCATAATTCTTGATAATCATTAGTTTTGTAGGATCTCAGTCTTTCAAAATTTTGGCCAAAAAAAGGAGGAGGGAGCAAATCTGTAGTGTTAAACACAAGTTTTGCTAGAACATTTACTTCTGCTGTCTGGGAAAATTGGTCTTACAAGATGTCACAATATGGGGGAAAAGACCTCCTACATTTTTTCACTAGTTGCAGTCTGTACATACCATTTTTATCATGATCTGTATTGATCATTGTATTTCTCATGAGACTGCATTGCTGATCAACACTTGGGCATAGCATTTCTGGGTTAAGTATGTTTGTAGTTTTTCTTCTGTTCTGTTACTTTATTAAAATGTTTCCAGTAATAGGATTTTATTATATTAATTACTTATTAAACTTCAGGTTAAAAATGTGTCCTAGAAGTTTGCAGACATTCCGTATTGTGCAGGTTTGACTGCTTTATTAAAAGCTGTGAGAGTGTGGATGAGTTTGCAAGACTTGGAGGGATATTGACTGGAGAAGCTGCTTGCAGTCAGAAGACTGAGCTAAGATGGAGCAGTGATGAGATAAAGGCTGGGTTAGGAAAGTGATTACGGCTGGGGACCTGCTAATCACTGACCTCTGTAGGGATCCTGTAGTTTATCACTAATCTCACTTGCACTTGGCATTTTTCTGTGTTGCTGCTTCATTGTTCATAGCTGAGTGAGTAATTTGGCTTGGAATGAACAGGAGGAGGGTGCTGCAAGTCCAGCAGCTGCACTTGTTGGCACTGGCTTGTTAAACATCCTTAGTGCAGCCAGCAGCATGCTTGGCACACATCAGCCAATAATACTTAAACATTGTCATGAAGAGAATAGGAGGTCATTTGTTTTAAACCATTTCTTCTAATTGTGTTGCTCCAGATCTCTCTTTCATTTCCAGGAGCTCTGGGGCTCAAGTATCAGAAGGAAAAATGTGTGTTGTATTTTCATATGTATTCACAATCTATACGTGTGTGCATTATAGATCTTTAAAATGCTAGAGAGAAGATACTAAAACTGTGACAGCCTCTATTAATAAGTAGGCTATATAGCAGTAGAAAAGGAAGAAATTATTCCTCTGCTGCTGTGGGAAATGCATAGATACGTAGTAAAAATTTTTATGGCTGCATGTGTCAGTCTTGCCTCAAAGAAGGCAACACACAAAGTCCTAGGAGCAGAGATGGATTTGTGTTTTAACCAAACATAATATTTTTTTCAATGTACTGAATAATTGCTGAATAAGAATTTTTAATGCAAACAAAATTTTAAAAAATTGAGAGTGGACCTACAAGAATCTTATTTTATAAACTTTGTGTACTTTCTATCTCATGGTAATTTGGAAAGCAATATTGATTAGTAGAAAAATGTCTACTTTGTTGAAGGCTTTTCTTGCATCTTTTGTATCTGCCAGTGTAGCTTGTGCAGCTTGTTCCTTGTTACATTAGATCTGTATGTGAAAAATTATTTGAATGTATTCATTCTGTGGGTAACAAAGACACATACTTCGCTGGATGTAGAGTGGGAGAAAGCAGTCCAGTAATTGATTTCTAACTGAATTGAATCAAAATATTAAACTGAAAACACCACTTCAATAACTGGAAAAGAAAAAGAAATTCTCAAACTTGTCAACAATGTTTATAAGCTGATTTTTGGGTAGGCTATCTGTAGGCACCAGTTTAAAGTGTTACCATTGAAGAAATGATGTTTAGGAACTGTGAAAACACACTTCAGTATTCACTTAGAGCAGATTCTCTGTACAAGTAGGGCAGACATACTTCATGTCTGACAAACAGAGCAGCTGCCAGCTGTGGTCACTGTGGCATTCATACTGGATGATAAACATTGCTCATTAAAAAACGTTGTTGTTTTCCATATTGCCAACCACACAAATTCTTAGAAATGCACAGAAAGATCTTCAGTCTGTAAGGGGTTAATTCTGTGGGAATTGAAATAATTTTTTGAGAGTTCTGTCATCTTCTCATAAGCCAAGCATTTTCTAGAAGCAGTGGGAAAAGGCTGTTTTATACTGGCAGGCATTTATAGCACAATCACTGAAGTAGTCCTCAGCTGAGTGAATGTAGTGCTGTTTTCAGCTCACTATCACTTTGCATCTTGCTGTTTCAGTTCCTTCTGTGTTCAGAGTATTTAGGCTGCACAGCTGTTACACGTATAGATGCATTGTAGAAGACAATTTCTCACGTGGTATTCAAAGGCTGTGTTAAGTTGTGAGCATATCACATTTAGACAAGCGATTGCAAGAGAAAAAAATTATTTACTAAATGCCTATTAGTGTTTGAATTGGTAGAGAATGTGTCAGGGTTTTAAATTTATGCAGTTGGGAAATATTTGTGGTTCAAAATGCCTGGTGGGATTTTCTTGGTTGGGTTTCTGTTAACTCCATAGTCCCTGAACTTTAAGCCTGTTAGGTGGTGACTAGGTCCTTGAAATTTTTCCTGATAAAAACACATGAAACTTCAAAAAAAACCCCAAAAAAACAACCCAAGGCCCAATAAAATACATTAATTCCAAGTTATTAAAAGATTCAAATGCCTTGTGAATTGACCTGTGCAAATGTAAAATTTTTGCATATAACCAACTCAATTGTTTTTAAATGTCTATTGCTTTATTCCAAATCTGCTTGGAATGCACAACTCTGGTATATAGAGCCACTAAGATGTAACCTAAAGAAAAGTTTACCAGGATGCTACTTTGTAAGCAAGGCATAGATTTTGCTTTTAAAATGACAGCACCTAACTTTTTTATTGTGTGAAAATAAAATCAATTCTGAAGAGGAAAGAAACTTCATCTGGGCATCTGCTTTACCTTCCCAGCTGATAGGTCTGCACACTACCTTACCTCCATCTGTACACAAACCTGTGCAAATGAAAGTGTTCAATAAGGATTTTGTCATTTATAGTGGTTTTTGCTCTCCTTCTTGTAATTAATATTCAACAAGGATTTTGTAATTTATAATGTTTTTTGCTCTGCTTCTTTTAATTAATGTTCAACAAGGATTTTGTCATTTATAGTGTTTTTTGCTCTCCTTCTTGTGATTAATGTCGGGTGCCACAGTGAGTTTCCTTATGTCCCCGAAATGCTGAGCATTGGTGTTTCTGAATTTCCAGCTGCAATGCAAAAGAGACTGTTGCTGTCTGTGTAGTGGGCACTGACTGAGATAAGGTCTGAGAGAGGGCGGGGTAACAGACTCAGCTGCAAATCTTGTGGGCTAAGCCTGCAAGTCATGTCAGGGTCTGCTTTGGCTCTCACTCTCATTGTATTTTCAGAGTTTGCATTCTCATAAGCACTGGGACTCCAGTAATTTGGGGTTTTACTGTAACCTCTACGTTTTTATTCTCTTCTGTCAATTTGTGGAGAGTATGAGTAAATAAGAAAGGTATTTCATAAGCTGAAAACCACCAAAGGGATTCTGCTTTGATATATTTGGCCATGTGTATGAACTTTATTGGATGCTAGAGACTGCCCATGCATTGATCACAGAGTGTGTATGGCACCTACTTTTTGTGAACCATCGAGGAAATGTCATCTTCTCAAACCTGACATCACCCACCTTTCAAGTACATGTGAAGTAGTGCTAAGTATTTTCTGTTTCTATTGAGAAGTAAACATCACCTGTGGCATTAGCTTACAAAGATTTAAGTAGTGAGAGTAGCATTGTGCCTGGACTGGAGCAGCTGAAGTGTGTTGAGATGACAAGAGCAGTTTGAAGTCTGTACTCCATCACCTTTCCGTTGTGTTGGAAGTGAAGCTGTCCTGTGATATGGCCAGGCTGAGAAACCTTGGTGATTTCTCACTGAAGCTTCAGAGGCTTCACTGCACTCAGTGATGTGCTCTGATGGTGCCCAGGATCACCCACCTCTGTCCCATCCTTGAGCTGTGCCAAGGTGGAGTTCAAGCTGCTGACCCTGCACCAGTCCCACAGGAGGGACCGCAGGGTGCAGCTCCATGGTTTGAGAGGGAAGCAGGAGCAGGACTTGAGTGTGGGCTCAGTGTGTGTTGCTGCAGTGTGTGACTGCTAATTTTGGGTGTGTAAAAAATGTGTACCTTTAATGTTATAACACTATTGCAGGTTTGAGAGTCCTGTCTAAGTGCTTGAAAGGGGAGTGTGTTTGGGAGGCTATCTGTGAAAGGCACCCTCTCATGGTTGATCCTGGGTTGTTTTCCAAACCTTCATTGAAAAGCTAGGCCATTTGAACACAGGTTAAATGTTAATTTGCTCCAGCTAATTTTTGAAAAATATTTAGGCCCTGCAGCATCAGAAAGCTTTGACTTTTCCTGGTCACTTCTTGGAACCGAATTTACTATAGATTGGGCTGTTGGAGTAAGCTTTTCTCCTTTAATATGAATCTGCCATACTTTAAAAATTATAACATTTAAGTAACACGATTTTATGCATTCTCATCTAACAATTTCTTGCTTGCTACACAAACCATAATTTAAATAATAATTTTTCTAGCCTCTGTAATTGACTCTTGCACAAATATTTGTTTTAAAGCCTGCCTGGAATACTGCATACTTCAGTCAAAGTTGTTTATCATGTGATATGAGATTCTCATTTTCTGGAAAGAAAGTGCTGAGTCTGGTTTAAAATGAACAGCATGATTCATCCTACTACTTATAATTTTGCATGCTAGGTATTTTATTTGCTTGGTGCTTGATAGATTGTTAGAGGCAAATTGCTTCAGCAGAAAAATGTTAACTTTTTTTCTCCCTTTGTTACAGCAGAGCAGCCATTTTTCAAGCAAACTATTGTTGACCATACCATTGGTAGCTATCATGATGATAATCTTGCAGAGATGTTGTTCCAAGAGATTCAGACTTCCTCTTCCTCCCTGTTTCCACAAGATGCACTTTTAAAATGAACAGAAAGCATACTTTAGATTTTGCTTTTATGAAATTATATTTAGGGACTTCTGGTAGTAAGAGAGAAAAATCAGAAAAAGCAAAGGAGGTGCAAAAGCAAAGGAAGGAATTCTTGAAGTGCAATTGCAATAACATGGAACTATTTATCACTGAAATGGGAATGTGAAAGAGAGGCTACTTTTTCTTCTTCTTAGGACAGGATAACACACACATTATTTGCAAAGGGAATGCCTAGTTGGGTGAGATAGCATTCATTTTCAAATGGGTAGATCTGGTTAATTAATGCTTGCCTTTGGATAAGGCTCTGAGTGGTGGTACAGGGTTTTTCTGAGTCCTAGCTGCCATAATTAGGGCAGGCACAAGCACTTGGTGTTTTTTCTTACACACAAACTTGATGAGTGTCTGATGCTTGGCATTGTCCAGCGGGCTTCTATTAAAGATTTTTTCAAAGTGTAGGTTGATAAACTTCTGAGCTCTACTAGAGAAGTTACACACTGAGTTTTCATATACAAACATGCCTTTTTGGTGGCATACCTAACAAATAAAGCACTAAGCAGATTTTCTGGAGCTGGCAAACCTATTGCTAATGTCTTGTGACCTGAGGCAGCAACATCAGAAGGCAGCCACTCTGCACCGTGTTCTCTATGTGCTGCTTACCCACAAAAATTGCATTTGCTGTCTTGCCCACTTGTATTGCTCGAGTTTTGTGCCTGCTGATCTGTACATTAAACAAAAAGTGATTTAGGGGTGAGTGTCAAGAGCTGAATGGATCAGCTGTGGTTTAAGGGTGGCGTGAGTTTTACTGTTTTGAATTAAATTTTTGTTTGCTTTTCATGTGGTTTGATTTTATTGCTCAGTATATTCATTGTCTAAGATGGATACCAGCTAAGTGTTACTTTCCTGTAGGAAGGAGAAATGTCTCAAATTGTCTCTACGTTTGCTTGTTAACAATGGAAATAAAAATGGACTTTTGCCTTTTGTATTTAAACACACTGAATAGGAATATTTTATAGTATCTGACTGGTTACAAAAGGAATTTAATTAGGTAAATATGTCATCTATTACTGTAGTGTTGTTTGAGTGTGTTAAACACACATAAAAACCTGATTTTATTCAAGCAACTTAATGTTTGTAAATTTATTATGATGCTAATAGATTTTCTGAATTGCATAAAAGGACAACTGATGTGGATGTCTAGGGGATTTTAAAAATAACCAAATTTTAAATTTCTTTCTTTTATAGGAAAAACCTCTGACAGAGGTCCATTTCCACTGTATGGTAGAGATACAGGCTTACCTGGCTGTCAAGTAAGTACAGAGTTTCTTCATTTTAGAGTCATGATTTTCTTCATGTTATATCTAATGAGCCAGATTAAGAATACTTTGATCATTGTTTAAGTTTGTTTTGAATGCACAGAAAGTTTGACTGTTTAAAAAGTATAATTAGCATTCAGTGTCTGTTGATAAAGATTTAAATAACTAATATGTTTATAATTCTAAGAAATTAATTTATGTTTATTTTCTCAAAGAGGAATAATTTTTTAATTTTACTGTAGGTTGACTATTTCCTTTGAGCTGATATTTTCAGAAGTGTCTTTCTTCTAGAGGATAACATCTAGCATACGAGTTTGACATCTTGGTTTTCAGTCTTTAACTAGTAGCTTGGGAAGTGTGAATGGGCAGCACCATGTGGCAATGTTTCCCCTATTAAGAAAGGATCATTCTCACAGCCTTTACTGCTTCTCTGCAACGCAGATGTGGCAAACAAAGACCCGTTTGTAGCTGTATGGGTGAGCTTTCAGCAACATTCTCCCAAAAAGCAGTATAGCTCTTTACCTGAGAGTTATGGGCTTCACATTATTGCCAGTCTAGACAGTAACACATTGTATTAGTGTAGTTACTATTGTTGAAATAACTCTGTATGTACTGTATTTAAATATAAAAACTTAAATTTGGCATTAGTTTGGATCAAATTAATATCCACATTACTCTTTCATTAAATTAATGCTTTGTATTGGAAAATGGTTTTATGTGAACTTTGCATAAAATTCCACTCTGCTTTGCAGTAATGAGTGCAATTTCTGTTGTTCAGTTTCTCAGTGAGGAAAATCCTTTTATATCTCTGTATATTTAGGATTGTTTCTATCTAGTACTGTTTAATAATAATTTTTTACATATAGCTATTTAACCCTGCAATCTTACACAAGTTTGTTTCTATTAACATCACTTTTCGTTCTGTGTATCCCTTTGATAAGCTTCTGACAATTTCATCTCCCTCTGTTTCTTTTTCCTTAAAATTTTTAGTGTGTGGGGAAAATGTTACTGTAGGTAAATCTGTATTAGTTCTATATTCAGGAAAATAAAAATGAACATAGAGTTAACTTTCAATTAAACATTAATTCCATTTAAATTCATGTCATAAGTTACAGTTTGTACTTTATTTTGTTTGTCAGGTAAATTTGACAGCATTTGAATTCATTTAACTTGGACTGTGCTGGGATTTCTGAATCTTTTTGACTTGTTTGTTTGTTTGTTTAAATGCATGGTAGTGCTTGAAATACAGCTTTCCTTGCAGCTGTATTTGAAATTTGCCACAGAGAAGGTCCAAAGTGATCATGAGAGGTCATTACAATCTAAAGGAAGAATCAGATGCCTTGCCCCTGCCAGAGGCTTCATGTGGTCAGTTCTCAAAAAAGTCTAGGGATGGAAGAGGCTGCATAACCACCCCGGGTTTTGCTTTCAGCTCCTGAAGTGTAATTACTTTAAGAAAGTTTCCCTGGTCCCTTATCTAATCATCATTGTAATTAAAGTAGTTAACTCTTGTCTTATAGACAGTGGACATGGATCTACTCTCTTTTTAAGTCTGTAGGGGCTGGAAAAACCATTAGGTGATGAAGGTGATAAGGAGTCCTTAGAAAAGACAAGATATAACTGGAGTTAATTTTGACCTGGGTGTGTATGGAGCAGGTGTATTTTAGCAGTGGCTATGTAACAGGATCTATCTCAGACTGAAATGTTGGTAGAAAAGCTTGTGCTCTGCTCTGCATGTTCTCCAGTAGGTTCACAACTCTAGGGAATTCCAGTGCTTTAAATGAG
>VYZP01061229.1:890-14335 GCA_013400635.1 Hypocryptadius cinnamomeus | reverse complement strand
TAAATAAAAGAATGACTCAGAAGCCACAGACTGATTAGCAAACAGGAAATGGAGAAAGACCTCTGAGTTGTAACTTTGAGGCAATATTCTGCTGTAATATCTTTCAAAAAGAATGGAAACACACTTTAATATTAATCTGTCATTGCACTGTAAAAGGATGTAGAGAGAAAAGTAAGCAGTATCAATGAAATTAATCTAATGACATTTTACTGTTGCCACAGACTAGAAATCCAGAAATTCGTCCAACAAAAGAAAAATATTTTAGAATTTCTTACTAAATTATGCAGTTGCAACAATTTTTTAGATTATATTATGGGGTAAAAGAATGTTCATTTTCAAATTTAAAAGCTCAATTTTCATAAGAGCTCTGCTTATTTTGGTTTTGTGAACTTGCCTTGTTGCAAGAATGAATTTCAACAGCGACCTTGTCTAACAGGATGCACAATACTTTTCACTGTGCTGTTAAAACTCCCTACCACTACAACACAGACATATAAGAAGCGCAAGTTAGGATTGAATCCAAAGCTTTTAAACCCTACATTAGCTTGAGTTTATCTTCATTGAAATACAACATTTGTTTTATAAAACAACAATTAGTGGTCTAACGTAATTTAAAATGCTGCCTCCAAATAAGATGCTAAAAGAAAAATATATTGTTTCATTGAGATAGTGAATAAAAACCAAATCTCAAAATAAGAACAAATGGAGGTATTATCCCATGAGAAAGAGCCTTCTGAATCGATCTATTATTTCGCAGCTTGAAATGTGCCACTATTGTACTTCCACTTGATTATGAGTCTTGTTATCACTTCCTCCAGTTGATCCAAATTGAGTGCTTCTGACATTTGCAAAGTTACTTGCATATTCCACTGCACAGCAGGGAAAACCTTGCTAATGAAGAAATAACAAGCAGAAGAAGTGAATACATATTTAGCTGATGGTAAAGAGTTACATTTGCTGGTATTTAAATGCTGGAAATAATAATAATAAAAAAACAACTCAAGCCACAGTAACATGCTTGTTCATGTCCTCTAAAAAAGGGTGCTAGTGGTGTTTTTCTCTGTGCCACAGGGCACTTTCATTTCCTGATTCTATTATACACTAAGTGGCCACCTGAACCTGCCAATGAACTTGTTCTATTGTGTTTTTCTATTTTTAATCCAAAAGGAGTAAACACATTTCTCATCAGATGTGTCACACACTGCTCTACATTGGTGAGATTTATGAAGGTGTCACCGAGTTATTACAGAGCCATTCATTTATAAATAGTTGTCCATTCTTCAGGAAATCATAAATGATAGGAGTATTGCCACCATTTCATAAAATCTGTATTGTAAGAAGGATGTCCATTAGTGATTATTTTTGACTGCACTACACAGGTGTAATTTGTTTTTTATCCCTCCCCTCTTACTCCAAGGCTTTTTCTCTACTTTATGATTATGTTCAACCAGACTCCTGCACTGGATGGTCAACATTAGTAGAGCAAGGAACATAACAACTATTTCAATAGTCATCTTTACATAAAAAATGGCACTTATAAAATTTTCTCTTTAACCAGGCAGGCTTGCAGACCCTGAGTCAGCTCTCCTGTTCTGTATATATTTTTTTAATGGTCTTCAGAAGTTGATGGAGAGGTACACTCAGCAGATGCTCTTCTTAAAGCACCTGCCACAACTGACCAGGAGTGGATATGAATGCTGCTGAAGCCATATAACAATGACATCTCTTAAAATCTCCTGTCACATTTCTTACTAGTGAAGAATCTTTAATGCATCATTAGTGGCATTTTAAACTAACTTGTGAGAAAAACTTCTTTTGCCAAGCATAAGGGAAACTTGCCTGATTGGAGAATTGCTCCAGAGACATGAAAATCAAAGGCAAATCTTAGAGAAAAATATAGATATATTGAAGGGTTCTGGAAAAGCAAGAAAAAAAGAGAAAGAAAAACCCAAAATATCAGCATCCTCTAAATTTACAGTTCTTTCAAATTTCATATGCAATATTATGGCAAAGTAATTAGGCCACATTAAAAAAGAGTGGAGCACATTTTATGGCTTATTAATCTTGCATTAATGTTCATTTGGCACATGACACATCCTGTCAGATTTTTCATTATTCTAATATTTCAAATATCATTTTTACAATCACCAGTATCCAAACCCAGAAGAAAAATGTTTGCTTAGTGTGTTTGAGGCCACTAAAGTTTGAGTATGGCACCTGACCATGTAAGCTAAAATGAAGAGTCGCTTTCCATACTGTAGTTTTTTTTGGTTTTGTTTTTGTTTTTGCTGGTTTTTTGATTGTGTGTGTGCATGTTCTTAATTTGCTGTGAATGAGTGAGAGAAAACCCAGAAAAAAACCAAAGCCCCTTACCTTTGCAGATGTCATCTAATTTCCTTTTAAAAATAGAATAATGGGATGGTTTGAAGGCTTTGAACTCTTCAGATTTGATTTTCATCTGATATAGATGGGTAACAATGGTATCTTTGTTATTCTCTTCTATGTCCTCAGCAGAGTTATGATTTTGTTCTGACAGCAGGAGCTTTGTTCCACTTTTGAAGTTCTCTTTCACGCATATAGAACATTGTGTTAGAAAAACAAATGCCTTCACTCTGGCACCAACTTTAACAGCCAAGAAATAACATGAAAAATCCACGTACAGACTCCAAACAGCAAATGGGATTGATTGACATATGTTTAAAATAGATCCCTTTCTGCACTTTAACTGATTTCCATGCCCAATCTTTGCAGTCTAAGAAGAACCCAGGAGTGTAAAGTCTGCTTGGGCTCCAAAATGAGTATTGTGCCTGCATGTGTGGTGTGTTAGATGAGAACTTTCTACTCACCTTTGCAAGGGACTGCCCTCAGATACAGAAGGATTCTTGCTCCTTATGCTGAGCTATGTTTACAAACCACTGCAAAAATATGTGTTGGCAAATATATTTCAAAACTGTGCTTTGTGGATCTTCTCTAAACATTTGAGAGGGACAGAGGTTCCACAGACTCTCTGATAGCACAACTATTAGCACGAAAACCTAACACAGCCACATAGATTTAATGAAAGGGAAGAGGGGAATTTTTTTATGCTTCATCCACTCTCCATCATGAAGCCATGCTCCTCTCCACATCTTCCCACTGCTCCTGTTCATTGCAGAAGGTGTAGGTCTCTTTTTCTCTGCTGCAGTGCTATGTTCCTCTGTTACCAGTTCTCTGCTTCTCTCCATCTCCACCTTCACATTTAGGTGTAAATACATATTTTTATTCTTCTCCCTTTCATGCATTTTTATTTATACTGATCACTAATAAAGTGTTTTCCCAGGTTTATGCATGTAAATATTACCTTTTCTTTGCTTGTGTTCCTCTTAAAACACCCATCTCCAGCCCTATCTACCAGAGCTGTTATTCATCCACTGAAAAAACAAATCGGACTATTGCAATGGAAATGTGCAGCCACACTTCAGCTGCTGGTCAGGATCAAAGAGAGAAATCCTAACTACACTTGTCTCTCTTTTTCTGTCTTTTTTACAGTGCTTTGAAGACAAGAAGGCAAAGCTCCAAAAAGTACACCAGAGAAAAAGAACCCAAACAAACCCACAAAGATTCCTAAGCATCACTGCATTAAAAAAGTAAGTCAGCAGTACCTTTAACTTGAATCCAGCTTTGCTTAATTGTTTCATGTTGTAGCAGGGAATAGGTTTTAATAATGCCTAGATCTACTACTTGCTTTTCCAGCTGAACATATACCTAGCTCCTCGGGGCAAAGACAAGTTTCTTGTTCCATATAGATCTGCCCAGTAAGTAAATAATAAATGGTTTGACTCAGGGGCATTAACGGCAATCAATTTTACCCTATTTTTAATGTGATGATATTAGCTACGTTGAGATACTGAGTTAGATATGGGCAAATATCAGTCTTTTACTAGTAATACCTGATAGATTAGACATTGCTCAAAGCATATCTATGGGAAAGGAGACCTAGTTTTGGGATTTTTTTTTTTTGTGTGGAGTGTATGACATGTCTGAATCCTGGTCTGTGCCACAGTTCAGTAACTGGCTCCTGAGGTACCAACCCCCTGCAAAGGGTGCTACTTTCAATCATTATTATTTCTTCTCTCACCTATACCTAGCACTAGTTTGCATCTAGTAAGGGGAGGGTGATAAGAGGTTTTACATTTGAATTTTCCCTCTTGACCTTTAAACTTCTTAGAAAAACAAATTACTTCCTTTTCTTTTATGGAATAACACCTTTCTAACTGACACAAACTCCCTGAGGGAGCAGGATGAGCTGATAGAAGCCCAGGCCAGTTTTCATCATGTGTTGCTGAGCCCTGAATAGAGTATTTTTAGTTATTATAGCAGTATACAAAACCAGTGACCTGAGTACAATAGCTGTGACCCATAGATTGCAGTGTCAAGGAATTTTTCCAGGATACAGTGAGAACTGAGTAACTAGCAGTGTCTTATTTTCTGTGCCTGTGTACAGACAAAACCTTGTGGGTGTGACTTAATAGAACTAGGCCATAGCTTGGAGAATTAATCCAGATAATGAGAGAGTATGGTGTCACATTCTTCTGTGCAGAGGGAAAAACAATATTTTAAAGGACAGGATTCACATACTAAAGGGATTGCAGATAATTTAGGTAATGCCTACCCATCTTTGCAACTTATGTCCACGGGGTTTAAGGAAGCATACAACGCATGACGTGTTGGAAATTATGGTCTTGTAATTTTTTTGTCATTGTCTGGCCTGAAAAAAACCATAGATCTGCAGAGTAGAAGCATCAGCATCAGTATTGATGGTCCAATATTGCTGGCAGCAGATGATCTACTTATATCTCCATAGTGATGGTGTTGGAGGAATCACATAAGGAGGATTGCAGGCCATCTGACTGCTTGTCTTTTTACTTTGCTTTTGCAATCCCAGACATTTCCATTAAAACTGACATTCAATTGAATAAACAGAGGGCTTTAAATCTGATGTTTGTCACATAAAGAAAGAACCCTGTTGTTTTTGTTTTTTTTTTCTTACAGACTTTTTCAACTGCACTGAGGCAGAGGAGGCAGAAATGGAGGCTTTATAAAATAACTGCAGGTTGTGTCCATATGTCTAAAAAAGGGAAGAGCACATATTTTGTGTTGCAACGTGGCCCCAGAGGATACTGCATCATCATCTCAGACTCTGTGTATGACTCACACAGTGTTTATGCACATCTGAACTATGTACATTTTAATTTATTGAGGAAGTTAACCATACAGCCTACTGGAAAAGAAAAAGTCCATTATAAGAAACTTGGACTTGAAGAGCATTGGGACAGAGTCTGAGCAGACAGCTGACAAGATAATCGAGTGTTTGGTTCCTTAGGTCATCCAAAATTCAGGTGCTTAGGGCTCTGTAGAAAGTTATGTTCTGGAGAAGTAATATATACTGTAAATAAATCAAGGTAGAATTAATTATTTAGTTTTTTTTTTTTTCCTGATATTTAGCACATTCACCATCAAATGTAGTGGAAGCAGCACTTTCTCAATCTTGTAGAAAAACCTGACTCTTCTCTAGCTCAGCTGTGAGACTAATTGTATCTGAGCTGTAGCCTATATATGGGATATATAGGATATTATATCCTATACATAGGATGCCATGGACCATTTGAACCCCTTTTTGCTCCTCGTGCTTTGAGGGGGTCCGTGGGGGAGAGGGGTTGATGATATCATACTGCCATCTGGTGACCACTGCCAGAAAATTTAACCTCGAGGAGGAAACCCCAAATCCCAGCAAGGGAAGGATTTAACTTGTAAGTGGGTGAGGAAGGGCCGAGAGAGCAGGGACGGGCAGCTGCCCGGGCAGGGACACATCGACCATCGACAGCCGCCCCTCGCTCCCAGCCCGGAGCACGGGCTGCCTCTCCTCGCCCACGGCTCCTTACAGTGGTGCTGTACAGGCTTGGCTTTAAATTTAATTATCAGGAGAGCTCATTCATTCACTCACTAAGAGAACCTGAATATTCAGAGCATAGGGTTTCTCTCTCTCTTTTTTTTTTCTCCTTTTAAGAGCGGCTTAAATACAGTTTCCATGGCAGTTAATCCAACTTTGACCCAAATTAAATTTCAACGTCTAAAAATTCATTCAGCCAGGGAAGGACAATGCTTAGCCCTATCTGAACGAGGCACAGAGCTGTGTGAGAACATTTCTTCTCCCCTGTTTTGCTCTTTGCAGCAGGAACCTCTGTAACTGTGAAGTCAGTTGGTGCTGCTGAAACCCTTGCCTTGGTGCCAGAAGCAGCCCAGTGACCTTCCCAGGGATTCTGTTCCTACACATGGTCCACTCAGGACATAAGGATTTGGTGAAATATTGCAGCCTCACAAGGCAGAGCTAGGAAAGGCAACCACTCAAAAATATCTTATTTCTGTTTCAAAATGAAGATTAATCCATTTTGTGTCCTTCTGAGGAAATAATATTCTCATTGATGCTCACTCTCATAAAATACTATTTTATGACACTATCAGTACAAAACAAGTAATTTAGGTATTATAGCAGTATTTTAGATGATACCTACTATCAAAGATAGTATCAAAGACTCTCTCACCATAATGGTGCTGAAGCACAATAGAGCTTTTATAATATAAAAGAACTTTCCCTGCCTGTTATCATGCTGATGGGAACACAGTCCCTGTTTCAGTCTTGCCTATAGTGGCAAATTACTTTTAACGTACTATATATTTCAGTGATATCTAGTTAAGATTTCATTATGACATTTCAGTATAAAATATAATGTACATTTCTACAATGTTTTCCTAAAACATTACTGTGGGGGAGATTTTTCACATTAACCACAATTGCAGAAATGACTGATGTTTAAATCTGAAGGCAATTTTAGTCATTATTAAACTTCATTATAAAATAAAGTATGTGGGTGGAATTGTGGTTTGATGCTTTTGTAATTTGCTCTACCTTTTCAATGTACTTTTCAGTTACATTAACTGAATCATTTTGTCTTATAGATGCAAAGATGAAGGGGAAGAACAAAAACATGCCCATTAACTGAAGCAGTGCAAATGTGCATAGTTAATGGAAACCATTTTGACATTTTGTATTTGATTCCATGGTGTGTCTACTCAAACAATTTCAGTGGCATATTAGAACAAAATGCTACATTGTGCTCCTCACTAAGAATGCAAGTAATAGACTTCAAAAATTACTTTTCGACTGAAAGTATTATCTGTTGGAAATGAAATGTTTTACATTATGAAAGGCTAATAGCAGTAAGGGGGAGCAATGGGCTGCAGTGAGAATTGAGGCAGAGAGGGTTTTTTGACCCTGTGTTTCCCAAATGCTTGTGTTTTTTCAAGTTATGTCAGAATTGCTTAGATAGTGACATAAACTCATCTGTTTAATGGCAATTATTTCACCATGTTACAATTAAAAGCTTCTTATGCAAGATCATGTTAAATATTGTGGCAGTATTTTTTCTATCACAGATAAGTCATTGCTTTTACAAAACCAGTTGTTTTTTTCCCATGATTGAATCAATTCAAAGACCAGATGCTGTCTGAAACATATTTCCACTCTGATGCTATAGCAAGGTTTACCTCTTCAACAAATTCTGTGTTTCACCACAGGATAATTTATCTCCTGGCAAGCATTCATAATTATGCAATAGGTATTTAATCCTGATTGATGAAAGTATTTTTAATTTCTTGTCATTTTCAGGCCAGGTAAAATCTCAGTGTCTTAAATTTCACATTTGAAACCTCATAGAGGTACCATTCTTCAGACTGCCTCAAAAATATTACCCTATAACCACTTCTCTGTGGCAATACAGCCACTAAACTTAAGAAGAGCTGAACTGCAACTCTGGAACGCAACTAGAAAAACAAAAAACCTCTGCATATACATTTCAGGTTAAATGCTGGTTTTGGCATTTCAGTGAAGTGTTTGGCTACAGATTTTTGCCTCATTCAGATACACAACTGAGTGTTTGGCTGATGGATAGAGTGCAAGCCCCAATAAGTAAATTCAGTCTTACAAGAGCTTAGGCTATGCTTGCCTTCCTTCTGTCCTCCTGCCTGCTTTTCTGTGTCAGGTTTTCTTTCCAGGTGATGTCTGGAATTCTACAACTGGCATCAAAAACTTGTTATAATTTCTAGTTGTTATCCTTGATTCACTCCAGGGAAGAAGGTTGTCACTTTTTGGCTTCACTTGATTGCTCTACCATATAGGTACCATATCTGGTGACTATCGCAATTTTTCACAAGAATGAGATATCAGAATTTCAGTACTCGTTATGCATTCCAAAAGAGAACAAAACCTCATTCCCTTTAGCTTCCAGGTCTTCTCTAGTGCACTGTTCTCCAGTCTTTGCTCTGTAAGTCACTTCCATCTGATAGACATTTAAAAAGTGAAAATATCGCAAATTAAAGCAAACAAAAATAAATCCCACTTCTGTAAGCATTAACTTCCATGTAATAAAAAAAACCAACAAACAAGTTTAATGAGGTAAAACAGAGCTAAGAGACAAATATTTAACATTTAGGCTAGCTCTTACCATATCAGTATCAGCTGAAAGGTATAGGTAGGAGCCAGCCACTGATTCCTATCAGTTCTTGCTTGCAGGCAGAGAGGCCTTCCTTACTAATTAATTTTTTATCATAGTATACGTATAATACTCCTAATCCTTGCATAATGGTAAGTGTTTCTACTATGAAATATTTGTAAATGGAAGAGTAAAATTAATGTCTTTTATAAAAGGGGACTTCTTCTTCTTACAAAACTAAGCATGTTATCTACCCCCTTCTGCCCCATTACCATCAGGATTGGGATGAAAGATAATTTATTAATTTTTTTTTTTCCTAAATACTTAAACTATCCTTCAGCTGCAAAAAGAGGAAAAAAAATCTGCTTTGCTTCTTACAGATAAATCCCATTAATTGAAGATTTAGCTCTCTGATTTTACTGGATGCTTACTTCTTTTATGTAGTTTAAGACCCTGTGTAAAGTAGAGCCACTAAGAAAAACATCACATATTCAAAAAGTTGAGGCAGAGCATCGGTGCTATTGGTGCTTTATAGCTTTTTTCTCTCTATTTGTACATGTGTGGGCTACTGGAAATATTACAAATGTTGCATCTTACAGTCTTAGGTAACCTGATTATAAAAAGATTTGAAAATAGAAGAGTTCCTAGGCAGTGTCTCTGCAAACAGAGTGTATAATCACAGAGACTGATTCACCATGGTGTCACTCATGTCGTACGCTACTGAATTTCTACTGGCATAAAACTGGACTATCAAATAGGAAAATTAGGTCCTCAAACTCTTTTTATAGAAGCTTAGCTGCTTTGTTGTGTTATCCTTCTACCCAGAGTATAAAATATGTATGAATAAGGCAGTTTCTCTTGAGTCATTGTGCTGAAAACATTTTGCTAACTCCAGCCAGCATAAAGATTTGTTTCCTGGACAAAGGTGAAACTTGAGGTCAGAACACAGGCGGACATGTGGGAAAAAGGCTATAAGACAAATTTTGTGGGAGAGAGGAAATCTGCATTTTTATTATTATCAAAACTAATAGCAAAGTCAAATTCAAGCAAAATTATCAGATAATTATGATCATACAGGAAAAAAAAGTTAATTTTACATTAACCTGCTAAGGATAACTCTTACACAAGCCTCAGATGGAAAGTTGCAAAGTAGTTGTAATACACCAGATAACACAGTCAGTATATACAGCTTCAGTGCAGAACCCTTCTTCCATTATCTTAGTATGAATCAACTTTAATACAAACACACCTGCCATGGGAACTTGATTTGCCAATGAACCTCTCTACCAATTATATCTAAACTTCAACCCAATTTTTTCTTACACTAACCCTCACCTAAAATCATGCTCAGACTTGTCTAGAAGGGATGAACTATTCTATACAGTGTCTGCTCTCGTCAGTTACTAGATTTTGCATTTTCTTTCCTCAAAATTAAGAACTTCAAAATATTGTTTATGAAGTATTCTAAAAATATTAAAGAAAACTTCTCCACATGTTCATTATGATTTTGCTCTTGTTTTGTGAGTTGTTTTTGTTTTGCGGTTTGTTTTTTTTTTGTGTTGTTGTTGTTTGTTTTTTTTTTGTTTGTTTGTTTGTTTGGTTTTTTTGCTGGTAGGGGGGTGTTTACTTATATTTATTGCTTTTTAGTCCAGGATCAGCCTTTGTTTTTTAATCTTTGGCTTTTTACAAGAAGGGTTGCATAAGGTGGCCTTGATATATCAATTGGTAATGTTGATACAAAAGACTGTGTAGGGCAAGAAGCATAACCATCAGAGCTACAATGCCATTTGGCTTTATATCCAAGTTCCTGGTAGACAATGAACACTTTTTTAAATGTAACCAAGCACAGCCCATTTTCCAGCCATCTACTTGTTATTTAACTAGGTGGTAAATCACCCTTTGGAAAGCAGCAAAGTTCTTACAGACTTGAGACCCTTAGTTTAATATCGGCAAGTCCTCCTTTAGTATAATCATCTCAGAGATCTGTAATTTTCTATTTTGGGTAGTCAGACTTTGGGATCTTCCTGGGTGCTCTTCTCTTCAGTGGAAGAGACAGGATCATGTTAAACTAGTTATCTTCTCTCCTTAAAGCGGTGCAATAATAATTTATAGCGTTCAGCTCTGGGGTCTCCAGCACAGGAAGGACATTGATCTGTTAGAGCAAGTCCAGAGGAAGCCAGCATTTTGATTGGAGGGATGGAGCATCTCTTCTACAAGGAAAGGCTGGGACAGCTGGGATTGTTCAGACTCTAGAACAGAAGGCTTCAGGGTGACCTAATTGGGACCTTCTTGTAGCTGAATGCAGCCTACAAGAAAGATGAAGAGGGACTGTCTACAAGGGTATTTACAAGACAAGCCAGAATGGAAACTGAGAGTGGGTTTGGATTAGACGTTAGGAAGAAATTTTTTACTGTGAAGGTGGTGAGGCACTGGCACAGGTTTTCCAGAGAAACTGTGGATGACCTATCCCTGACAGTGTGCAAGGCCAGGTTGGGTGGGACTCTGAGTAACCTGGTCTAGTGAAAGGTGTCCCTGCCCATGGCAGGAGGGTTAGAACTGTACCACCTTTAAGGTACCTTTCAACCCAGGCCTTTCTATCATTCTATGATCAGTACCACAATTCTAGATATTAAATTGCTATTATCTTCTATCATGCCCATGACAAACACATGACAAGCCTTAGTGGAATATGAATTTTGAAAACACAATGGAGTCATCCTGGCTTTAGGTCACCCTGTATTGGTTTCACATTTAAGGTTTTATGTTATCAGCATTTTTTTTCTAAAAACTAGTAATAGGACCTAAAAATCCTACATATCAGCAGAAAGATTCCTCGTTGTTGCAGCTATCAGGGAAAACAAGCATTTAGGAGTTAATACTGCACAAGAATAAGCTCCAAGAAATCCCATTCTCAATAACACAATGCTTTTTCCCTTTGAAGCCCATTTCTAGCTAGAGCAGCACTGTGACTTGGCTTTTGACAAATTATGACAGGGTTTTTAGCTGGATTATCATTCATAATGTCTGAATGCTCTGGACCTCTAATTGCAAGGGAACCCTGTTCTTGAGAAAGATGAATCTGTAATGTCTTAAATCACAAATTTGCTGTAGTGAGAGCAGAGTTTTCCTGTAAGGGTCCACCTCAGAAGAAGTGCTCTCTTCTGTATCATTTAGTGCATACTTATACACAGAAGAAAGTATCTTTTCAGAACTGAAACACCTGTTGGAATATTGAGCTATGGTAAAAGGGTATAATTTTACCCTGTGTGAGTGGTGGGGTGGACTTAGAATGAGCTCCAAGTGGAGAATTCAGATGTAAGCCATGCTAAACAAGGCTGAAAGGCTGAAATTCAGGTGGGTTGTGTGCCATGAGAAGCACCAAAAGCAACACTGATCAGGAAATAATATTTTGGGCTGATCTGTCCTAATCTGAAAATGCTTCCTGCGTGAAGATTTTCAGGAGACTTAGAAAAATCTCCGGTTTCTAAAACAAGAGTGTTCTAGATGTAGAGCTATTCAGTATAAGGCAGATCTTATGGTCTGGTTTCAAGGGGAATTTAAATGCAAGAGAAAGAGAAGGCACCCTGATATCAGGTGGTAGCTTGCTGAGGTTTTTTTGAGATCATAATTTTGAGCTGAGGCATTCTTTAGTCAATACAGACTTGTATCAGTAGTATTCTACATAAACTTAAAAGGTCCTGCAGCCAATTCTTTAGAATCCATTAGTACTTAACAGCATGTAAGAATTCTAAAAGACATATATACATACATATTTAAAAGAAATACCCATACAAAGGTTATGTGGTCAGAAAACTTGTATGCAGGGATGTGTTTTAGTGGTGACCATGGTGGCTGAACTGGATGATCTTAGAGATCTTTTCCAGCCTTATCAATCCCATGATTCTATGATTCTATATGCTATTAATCTTCACTGGACTAGTTAGAGAACTATAAGAAGCAGTATTTTATAGATACAAAGAAGATGTTAAAAATAAGGGGAAAAGCATGAAATATTGCTCCTTGAGGTCAGACATAACTCTGTGCCTCCTAAATTTAAGAGTTCCTTCATTAAATGAACAGAAACCAAAGATTTTAAATCCTATTTCAGCTTTTTGAGTTTATGGAATAGACTGCTGTAGTGTTTCCAATAACAACTCTTTCTGTTTTTATTCCAAAACAGAATACTTATAAACCAAACATGGAGAAATTCAAAAAAGAAATTCACAATTGGCACTTATACTGTTACTAGCTTAATACTATGCTGCAATTAATTTTTAAAGAAAAAAGAAACATCAAGCATTTTGGAAAAATATTAAGTTAAATATTTGTTCCTGAAATTCTTATATAGACAAATAGAAATTACTTTATAAATTAATAATATTTTGGAAATACCGATATTTTTGGCTTTCCACTTCTGTATATGTAAGAAACCTTCCTTTTCATGGCATTTTCATTGGGTAATTTCTAACAAAGCTGTTCCATTTTGATGATCCAAATTGGCATTTGAAAATGTCTGGAGTGAGCTTCAGAGTACAAGCTATCCAAGGACTAGTCAAAATTTATCATGTCTCCACCCTAGAGAAAAGATTAACTGTAAAGAGATCCAGTTTTCAGGGCTGTTTGAGTAGAGGTGACACTCTATGCAGTGCTTTATTGGCACAGCCTTGCTAGTGAGTCAGAGCTTTCATTACCAGAAAAAGGAGAGCAGACATGTTTCTTTCATTTGCCTTTCAAGCTCTCTGTTTGTTGCTTTGCCTGTTAAAGACTCGTTTAGTTTCAAGCTCCAACAGAGATTTCTCATTAGCCAGCGCATCAGAACACCACAATGGTGTAACTTCCATATCATTAAATCTTTGATGCATCTGTAAAGACCACCGACACCACCTGTCATAGCTGTGAAGAAGATATTCATCCACG